>ML210440.1:0-27831 GCA_004369085.1 Coprinopsis marcescibilis | reverse complement strand
GTATTGGGAACGGCTGGGTGGATATGGCTGATTAGTCGATGTCGTGGCTTCCCCGAGTAAATCCGTAGCAGAGACAACCTGTTGCTGAGGACGTCCGCGTTCCTGTTGGTTAGTAGACGACGACGGGATGGGAATGCTGGCTGTTTTGGGTTTGGCGAGAGAAAGAGGTTGGATTGAGGCCAGGTCGGGCAGCTCTAGGGATTTCTTCTTGGTGCGGAGAGAACGGTGGGGTTGCCCTGGCGAAGGAGAAGGGGACTGCGTGCGACGTTGAACAGGCTTCCCATTCGCAGGGGTCGAAGCAGAATTCCCCATCCTAATGAAGTGTAGAGTTCGAACTGAGTCAGACAGATCCTCTGCTAAGATGACCGATAACGTATTTCACATTGTTGACATCTGTTAATCAGCAACGTCATCGCCCTCCAGCATATCACAAAATCCACTTTGAGACGCATACACTCACGTTTAAACGCGCATATAGTCACTTGAGGACATGAGCGGCTGCGGGCTGGATATATGCGCTTAAATGCGAACCATAGGCGAGCTAGATGCAGACATGTGGTCAGACAGATTGATCTCGACGCGGGATGTGGTAGTCATCTGCCATTGATTTGCCAGCGTCTCAGACGGGGACTTGACGGGGACGGGGGGCAAGGGAAGAAAGAATTGGGGATGAATCGAAGCGGAGGTCGCTCCAATTTGTATCTCCTCAAAGTTTGGCTTTATTTTGCAAACAGAAGTTGGAACACCGAGGAAACGAGAGAAGAGGTTCCTCCGCTATCCGCCTTTCCGTTCCCGTCGGCGTCACAGTCACTTTGTTGTCCCCACTGCGCCTGAGGTGCTCGATACTGCAGCTTCTGGCCTAGTTATGTACCCGGTAATCGATATAAGCGCCGACGGCTCTTCTGCTACCGTATCTATTAGTACTAACGATATAATTGATGCTGACTTTCTACCCCAGTTAATCTTACCCACAAGACGAAGCATCACGAAGCGTGCTCAATTTACTGCCACCCTGGGATTTCTACCTTCGAATACCGATCCTTGACATAGAAAAACGCGGTAGAAACTTCCCAGCCTAAGTAACCATGACCAGAGACATGTATCATTCAGGGTTACATTGTCCAACGTACGTCCATAATATAGATTACTGGTGCCCTGAGATTGGGACAGGGACTCCGACTTCAAATATAATCCCTAAAGCCGCAAGAGACGATCTGAGTACATCAACCTTTCCCAATCCAACATCTCCTACACTCTTCGCTCTCAGTATAACACTGGCACCACCCCTCGATCTCCGCCGAAGCGATTCCCTTCGTCTCTCAAAGAATTCGACTATCCTCCCGGCAGCGAATTCAGACTCGAGGGCGAGAGGATCGGCGAACGATATTTCCCGAATTTCCGGAAGAATCTCCATTCCATCGGAGAGCCACTGACTATCCATGAAGTCGCAATTCCAGGTTTCGAGCCTGCTTAGTAAGGCCACCGACGTGACGACGTGGGCGATAACAAGCGGATCGGTAAACCTGGAAGGCGGCATCTCGCAGGCAACGTACCGTAACGTCGTGGATCGTTTGAGAAAGGTGGATAACGACTCTAGTACGCTAGTGGACGCACGAGCCCCGGTCTGCAACCACAGGGTCACCAGGCCCGGAAGGTCGAGATGTACGAGCGCTGTAAGTCTCAATGGCATGCCTTTGATGGTCGGCGTGTGGACCTTTCTGTTGCGGAATTGCCTTCTTCCACCCAGGGATTGGACCCGACCTCGATTGGGGCCGGATATCGTCAAATACTCGGGGGCTGGGAACATTTCTATGAGTGCAAGGCCAGGCCAGAGGTCACCGTTTTTCCCGAATTTTAAGTCGAACTTGGTAATCCCTTCGTGGTAGATATGTATAGGTCTCGCCCTCGACCAGTTCAAGCTAAACGAACGAAGTTGCGGCAGCGCATTCGCAAAATTAGCCACCACCGGAACCTGGCCGTGAGACCAAGATGGTTCGCTATAAAAAACGCTCCCCAGCCTTTCGATGGTTCTCCAGGGCGCAGTCGGGGAACTGACGGCCGCCATGTGTGCAAAGTGCACATCACCCCGAAGGATCGTTGGTACGTGCTGGAAGACAAGGGTCCGCCAGTTGCGACCATTGATGAGAGTATCTGCAATGATTCTCCTCAGGGCCTGCAAGTTGGGGACCGGGTCGGGTGTTCTGTGTTTTGGTTGAACACATGTAACAATGAAGGTGATTGGAGTGTATTTGGCTCTGTCAAGCCACTTCGTGATGCTCCCGGGGAGTGTTGTTGACCGTGCCGCATTGCCATTCAGGTAATCGGTGAGGTCGTTCGGGCCCACATACAATGTGCTCCAGAGTGCGGACGTGTTAAAAGCAACCGCTCTCCACAAGCCACACACGGAGCGAAGATGCTGGAAGTGGATTCTGTCGCACCTATCGAGCCGGCAACCTTCAATATCGCCCGCGTCTGGCAGCTCTTGCGGTGACTGATCTAGAAGAGCAGCTTCAAGTATTCGCCCTATCAACTCGACAGGAACCCGGCGAACAGGGGAAAGGATGGATTGGTATTGCCGCAATCGACGCTTTGCTTCGGTCATTGCTTCATTTCGTCGCTGCGCTGTGGTTCCAGGTTGCAGCTCGAGTTCTTCGATGTTCGCCAGTTCGCGATTGATTCGGGCTTTCACAGCACATGTGACCTCCTCGCTTGGGGAGTGATTGTTGGATAGAAATTGGGAAACGAATTGGTCGATGGTAGCCATGGATCAAGGAGGACTGCAGAGTAAGTTGAAATGGTACTGAAAGAAAGGCTCGAAACGTGTCGAAACAGCGCGAAACAAAGAGTCCAACTTTGCCACATGATGGCGAGCGGAGTGCGGGGGGTTCGAAATTGAATTAAAATCTGGATTCTCCAAGATTTGGTTTGATTGCGTATAGTATATCAGAAATGCCTGGGGGGTATCTAGATTAAGAAATCTGCTGTCTCTGTTTCCTTCTGAAGGTAACGTCTTCTTGAGAAAACCGACGTTGCGTTGCAGGTGAATGGTGGATACGAGCAACTGTTATTTGAGTTAGGGCGATGGCAAGTGGAAGGAAACGGGCAGAAATTGGAACCAACAGAGTAACGGCCAGAGAAGTAGAGTTTGGATCATTCAGGGCTATCAGAGATTACTAGGATTATTGGTAGCCCTCAGACTGGGACGGGACACCGACTTCTAATGTAATCCCCAGAACTGCGAGGGACGATCTGAGGACATCAATCTGTCCAGCATCTCCTACACTCTTCACTCTCAATATAATACTAGCACCACCATTCGATCTCCCACGAAGCGATTCCCTTCGTCTCTCAAAGAACCCCACTATCCTCCCAACCATGGAGTCAGCCGTGAGGGCGAGGGGGTCGGATAACGATATTTCTCGGATCTCCGGAAGAAGCTCTATTCCATTGTAGATTTGGCAGTCGTCCAGAAAGTCGCAACTCCGTGTTTCGAGCCTGTTGAGTAGGGGCACCGACGTGACGATGCCCGGTCCAACGGGCGCATCGCAAAACCTAACAGGTGGCATCTCGTATGTCACGTACCGCAACATCGGGGACTGTTTTAGGAATGTAGATATCGTCTCTACGTTCCGGGTCGTCCGAGCCGCAGCTTCCAAGAGGTGACAGATTCACCGATCTTGGAACGATTCCCACGGCAGGGTCCCCCCCCCACCCCCCCCCAAATAGGGAAGTTCGCGTGTCATGTTTGGCACGGGCTTCTACGGCACACACGACCGAAGGTCGACTACAAGTTCAACTCTTCGCTCACGTCCGGTGATTTCCTTCCGAACCTTCTCTCAAACTGGTCAAAAGACAGACCTTGACTGCATGGTCCGGAGAAAACATGTTGTCTACGCTCCTCTGGACATAGGTTGGTCTCTGCTCCCTGGCCAGCCGAGCAATGCCGTTCCTCGGAGTGTTCCGATCACCATCACTCCCGTTCAGATCCTGTTCCACTCCTGGCCGATTTGCCAGCTCTTGGGTCTCCAGGTTTGGAAGGTCGAGGTGTTCGAGCGTCGTGAATGTCCAGGGCAAGCCTTTTATGGTTAACGTGTGGACTTTTCTGTTGCGGAATGGCCCCATTCCAACCACCCATCGCGTCACTTGTGATCTGGGCATGGATATCGTCAAATACTCCAGGGCTGGGAGCATTTCTATGAGCGCAAGACTACGCGAGAGGTCACGGGGGACACCGATAATATGCAAGTCGAACTTGGTAATCCTTTCGTGGTAGATATGTATAGGGCTCGCCCTCGACCAGTTCAAGCTAAACGAACGAAGTTGTGGCAGCGCCTTCGCAAAATTAGCCCCTACCGGAACCTGGTCTTCAGCCCCTGGTATGTCGTTATAAAAAACGCTCCCCAACTTTTCGATGGTTCTCCAGGGCGTAGTCGGGGAATTGACGGCCGCCATGTGTGCAAGGTGCACATCACCCCGAAGGACCATTGGTACGTGCTGGAAGACAAGGGTCCGCCAGTTGCGACTGTTGATAGCAGTATCTGCAATGATTCCCCTCAGGGCTTGCAAGTTGGGGACCAGGCCTATGTGTCCTGGTTGAGCACATGTAACAACGAAGGTGATTGGAGTGTTTTTGGCTCTGTCAAGCCACTTGGTGATGCTCCTGGGGAGTGTTGTTGACTGTGCCGCATCATCGCCATCCAGGTAATCAGTGAGATCGTTCGGGCCCACATACAATGTGCTCCAGAGCTCGGACGTGCTGAAAGCAACCGCTCTCCACAAGCTACACACGGAGCGAAGATGTTGGAAGTGGATTCTGTCGTGTCTATCAAGCCGGCAGCGTTCAATATCGCCCGCTTCCAGCTCTTGTGGCGACTGCTCTAGAAGAACAGCTTTAAGGATTCGCCCTATCAACTCGACAGGAACACGGCGAATAGGGGAAAGGATGGATTGATATTGACGCAATCGACCTTTTGCTTCGGTCATTGCTTCATCTTATCTTTGCGCTGTGGTTTCAAGGTGCAGCTTGAGTTCTTCGATGTTTGCCAGCTCGCGATTGATTCGGGCTTTCACAGCCCATGTAACATCCTCGCTTGGGGAGTGATTGTTGCATAGAAATTGGGAAATGAGATCGTCAATGGTAGACATGTAGGTAGGACTTCTGGTTACTGAAGGCTCGAAATGTTGTCGAAATGGCAAGAAGACAGATAGTCAGGACTCACCAGTTTGGAGCTGAGAACGTCTGTCGTTTGAACGATATGATCATGAAGCCATGATGCAGTGCGGGGTTCGACTCTGGATCCTCAACGATTTTGACTTCCAAGTTATTTCTGAAAAAGTGAAAATTTGTTAATGCTTCAATCGGACATATGTCTGTATGTCCACCCACAGCTTGTTCACGACGTGGGTATTCCGTCGAATCCGTGTTCCCCCAAGCCTGACGCGATCTTGGCCTCAGTTGAAATGGACGCTGCAGCCGTTTCATAGTTTGCTGATAGTTACTAGTAGTGTCTTGTACGATCAGAGTCATAGCATAGAGAGAATAGTACAAGGAGAAGCATAACTACTAGCAAGTAGATACGGAGTCATACTAGAATACAATGAGCCGCCTCGACCGCGAGTCCGTGACGAATCCTAAGGCTTTACCTTCGCTACATTACACAATATCTGACACAAGCCTATACGTTACTCAAAGACTACCGACGAATATTATTATCCACGTGGATTCAGGAGACATAGGTCTCCGTTCCAGCCCACTTCGCCTTTGGACGATACCCAAGAGTCGACTCGAGACGAACCTTGACACTGCGATGGAACTTAGGTTCGGGTGTGTAGATATCTCTCCCTCTCCCCAGGTGCCAGCTACAGATTTAAAAGTATGTCAAAATACATAAATCTGGCAACAAATGAATCGGCAGGAACTTACCCATAGCTCCTGTGCCAGACCCCATTCTCATCTTGCCACGCGTGGCTGAGAGGTATAAGCTCCAGAATCCACCAGAGGCGGTCTTTGAAGGATCCTGCAAGTCGGTCGTGAATGGGCTCGAGGGCGTCAATCGCGTCAAGATCGTCGGACTTGTCCAATTTCAGAGTTGCCACCGCTTCCGGAACAAAGCGAATTCCACAGCCGGATTTCATAATTTCACGTATCATCCAGCGAAGTGGGATATTGGAGACACAGTGCTTAGCGTCATTGAGTGTGTTACCCCCTCCCACATCTGCAATTTACGATACCATTGAGCACTTGACAGACTTCGAGTGTATCAGCCCAAAAAAAAACATACCGCTGTGCCCACCAACAAACCACACTTCTTCAACATCATCAGGTAGGTCATCTGGCTTCTGTTCGGCGTTCAATTGGCTTTGTGCAGCAGCGCCTTCTTTCTTCTTCTCCTTTGAAAGGAAGCCCAATCTGTTTCGCAGCCCCGGGCTCTTATTCCTAGATGATTTGGAGGAGCTTGACGAAGATGAGCTGGAACTTGTCCCAGCATCATTCGGGGAGCTTGCGTTCTCAGGGTCCAATGCAGCTGCTTCAAGTGTAGGCGATGGACGGTGGTAAAAGCTGGGCCTGAACCGAGCTCGGCGCTAAACCAATGCCATCTCTTCAGTAACCTGGTCCCTTTAATTTATTAAGAAGGACTGAAACACTAACCTCATCGAGTGCCAATGCGTGTCTGAAGGTCGTAATGGATCTGTTGGAGTTGGTAAATGGCAACGTCCTTCCCATAATGACGCCGACGCTGGCGACAGTGTCCCTGCAGGATGTCAAAGAAGGTTGGCCTTTAACTTTCAACACTTTGATTTCGCAACTTTCTCGCGGCTTACCAGACCCCCATGAATGTTATCTTCACTGCCCGACAAAAAGTCCGTTTGAACCCCTCGGCGAGCTCAATCGACTCCCTGTCCTCGCGCTTGTACAGCTTGTATGCGAACGGGATCTGGGAGACATTGTCCCTCGACAGTAGACCAATCTAGCCGCAATCATCGTAAATAGCCTGCTACATTATTGAGACCTTTGCACACCTTATGCAAGAATCCAGCTAGCGCTCTGGCTGTGTATGATCCTCGGGAGAACCCTGTTCGTTGACTTGTTAGCTCCGGCTTCCTTGAGTGCGTCGGACAACTTGAAGCCCTATACTCACCGAATATGCATATATTGTCTCCCTCCCGATAGTTCTGCATGATGAACTTATAACCATCGAGTACGTGGGCGTCGAGGTACCTACAAATCGTAGATGTGTCAGGTCTGAATCACTAAATCATTCACATAACGACACTTACCAGGCCACAGCCAGGTCCATCCACTTCGCAAACCACTCAAAAAGCGGAGAGACGACGCCTGGGTGGAACCAGGTTCCCACTCCCGGGTCGTAATAACAGAGTTGCTGTTCTGGATCTTTGTTCAGCAGGGAGAAAAGCTTGACTACGTTCGAGTTCTGTCGAATTGAATTGTGGTCAGAGTAACATAGAAAACGAAGTGCAGGCGTATTGAAGTCCACGCATGCCAAAAAGCTGTCTAGACTCACATCTGCATCAAATTGGTCTGCTGTTCCGTCGAAGCAGAGGACTAGCGTTCTCCCACTGTGTTGCTGAGTGTCGGGCTCTTCTGTGCCTACCATGGCACTGATTTGCTAGCGTTTGAGGTATGTTGATATGTCCAGCAGTGGGTGCTCCGAGAAGGAATGGGAGGGATCATGAATGATCCTGATACAGGCTGTATATATGACACCGTGAATGGCCTAACTCGGTGAATTGGAGCTGCCATCGCGAGGTTTGACATACAAAGAGTTACTTAAATAACAGCGGATGAAATACCAGCCCACCAGCCACCAAAGCTCCTTCCATCCATCACGAATCACCAATAGATCAAGAATCAGCTCCTCCGCTGTTATTTGGCTCCGTGAGGCTATAGAATTTAACGTTATCGGCAAAAACGCGTCGCGAATTTTGAGACGCAGGTTTCCGTATGTGGCCTTTTGTTGAGGATGACCCTCGAAATCATATGCCTTTGTCCGGCCCATCAAGCTTCCAGGGTCAGACGATGGCCCTTAGGCGCCCAAAATAGCACGGTTACCGAGCCATGTACCTTTGGCCGAGGTCTAAAGTTGAGTGAGACCCGTATTCTCGCTGCACACCAACTGCCAGAACGCCATAACATTGAATTGGGCGGTTTCCAAGTCGAGTTACGTCATTAACTACGATTTATGCTGTCCCGGACCTTTTGGAGTACTCAGGGTAGGTCAAATGACAGATTCCCTGCTGGGTTAACTGAAGGGGACTTTTGAGGCGAGGTAACACTTGGTACGCTCTTGACTGTGAACCTTCCGGAATCCGCATATCTCGGTCAGCCAAGTGACTAAAAGCTTGAAGTTGCAAGACCCACAAGGCCATTCATAGCCGTCAGGGGAACCATGACCCATGAATCGAGCATGAGCTTCTGTGAAAAAAGTGATGCAAAACAGTTTCTTTGCGTGCTGTAGACAATAGCCCAGCCAATTGACCACCGAGCACTTTGACGGCCAAGCAAAATATTATTTAAATCAACCGACGATTGCGAGATACTAGCACAATATTAACTTGGGACCATAGCCTTTGCAGCTATCGCCTCCGCCGTCGGAAGGAGGGCCTGACCAGGCTTCGACGAAGGCGGAACAGTGGCAGTCACCGAGCGAGTAGGACTCTGGATCTCAACCGCACTGGCCTTCTTCAGCATCTCCAGTTCCCCGAGTAAAGTCTCATGCCGATACTGCAGTCGGCTGTTGGGCACATTCGTCTAAAAGCTGACATGAGCGTTGGCACATTGCACGATCGCATTTACACACACCTTATTGATGTCGTTCCCAGCTGCGCCAGGCAAGTACCAATTGTGTCCTAGCCAGTGCCTCTTAATCTCCATTTCGAACCCGCTTTGGCGCACAGAGTTGCGTGCGAGTTCTGCTAGAGAGCTCTGCGGGAACTTGTAGATCTAAAAGCAGATCGTTAGCGATAGTGACACTGCAGTAAACGGATCCGAGTTACATGAGCCGCGACACTGTACTCTTCTAGCAGCGGTTCCTAGATCGAAGTTAATACCTATCACATCACTTGGCTAATAGAGGAAACAAACCTTGGTGAAATGGAATTGCAAGGGATCATCCGTACTCAGACTGACATTCAGCCCAGTCTTGAAGAAATCGGGGAGAGGGTTGCGTTCGTAGGTCAAGAACAGGACGTTGTTGCTCAACGGGCTCATGGCAATGCCAATTTGTTTGAGGTAGAAAAGGTACTGCAGAGCCGGGACCTTGCGGAGCAGGATTCCATGGGAGATCGAATGCGAAGTGAGGAAAGCAGATGTGAGATGGTCCGTGTCGCCAGCTTCACCGCAGTGGGGTCGAAATACGAAGGTGTCTGGTTGTACCAACCCATTAGTACACCGAGGCCAGGAATTTACGAGATTCACGCACTAAATCCACGGATTCGACGCCAGTTGTTAAGGCTACCCATGTTGGCAAACATGTAGTATATCCAGTAGGAGTACGGCGGGGACTGCGGAAGATTCCAAAGGCGAGGGTACGGGAATTTCTTATGAATTCGTCGCTCCACTTTGGATTCATCATCGACAGTATCGAACCCGATGACTCGCTGCAAGAATACGTGCAACTCTGGATGGGTACGTGGGTCTTCTGTGACCTCGAATAAGGGTCCGAATACATCTGTGGATGAATGAACCCGTGAGTACAATCTCGAACTACCCAGAGATTGGGCTTACTCGTAACGATGTCTTGGAATGTCTCCACGGACCCGTTCGACTTGTACACCTCGTAGATACGGGGGACCTGGATGAGCCACCGAACGTTGTGGGAGTATAGCTTGTTGTTGATGACCCATTTCGCGAGCTTGTCCCACTCATCAGGCGAACGTCCATAGATGCTGATCCTCCACTCGACGTTTTGATACTTGCTCTGCTCCAAATCCAGCATCAATTCTGTACGCCGTAGATGTTCAGTCAACGATCTCGCATCACAACAAAGATTCTTACCTTTCGTCAACTCTGCGAGATATCTTCCTTGGATATAATTATCCGTCTTCAAGAAGATCTCTCTGAGCCGAGATTCACCGATTGGGTTGTACTTGAGGTTGAACTTGTCAAAGCGATGGAAAGAGTCTTGATGCGCGTGCATATCGAGTGTGTCGATTGACAGATCGTATGCCGTCAATTTCAGGGATTCGAACACCTCCGATAGTGTCAAATCATGCCCATCTCTGAATATCACGACGTCCTGTTCGAGGTTGTGTTAATGTCAGGTCAGACGAGATCGACATGGCGCTTACATTTGGACTGCGTTTCATTTTCGATTTGATGAACCGGAGTAAATGCTTTTGGTTCATACTGCTTGAATGGTGTACATGGGTGTCAACCTTGCGAACATTATAAAAGTCTCTGTGATGCGATGTTAATCAGCTTGGTTCGGCACCAAGCAATGTTTCACCAACCTGTGCGGAACTTTCTGCGAGATATGAGTTATGGGTATTGAACCAGAAACAGGTTGAACTTACTTTCATGTCGGACATCTCTTGATACTCGTTCAGCAGACTGTACATGTTAAATTTTCCGGCGAGATACTTGAGCCTTTTGAAGGCAAAGCTCTTGGTAGGACCGTCCGAGATGACCCTGAGGATATATTCCAAATCCAAAAAGTATTCCCGGATATCGGGGATGTCGAATGCAGGTTTCTCCTCTGTAGGCCAAAATGAACAATCAGGAAGGTGATATATGCAACAACGTCAACGTACCCTCGTATTTGTAGACCTGGTACACGCCCTTATCATCTAGTTTATATGACCATCCCTCCGCCTTGCCTGGAATTTTGCAGTCTTCGAACCTGAAACTATCTCCCGGTACGTGTTTCCCATCCGCGCTGATAACTTGATCCTGTTTCCAGTGCCAATGAGGTGGCGGTGGCTTAGGATATATGTTCCACTTCGACGATGGGGCAGTCGAGCTTGTGGATGACCGGTCTAAGCCGAAGGATGCGTCAGGGCGAACACCACACACATCTGCGTCTGCTTCCTCCACGCCCTGGAAATACCCATCGTGATCCCGAGGGTCGTCACCCAGCCTCTGCCTCGACTTGGTCATGTATTTGTCGCGAAGTTCAAGGCATTTTTGGAACGACTGTAGAAGAAATGCCTGCTCTGCGTTGAGGATGTCTAGAATGCGGCATAGACCCAATCAGATCCATGAGATCAGTGCTAACAACAGGAATAGTCGCACCGTTCGCATGAGTTTCACCTGTCCACAGCTTTTCACGACCAGGTTGCTCTTCCTCGTCGTCGTAGAATGGGTCTCCAGCCACTGAGTTTGGGCCAGCCGAGGGTTTCACACTTCCGACCTCCGAATGCCCTGCATCAGAACCTCGTCGGTGCAGCAACCATTTTTCTTCGATCTAAAGGTGCATTATTGAGCCCGATGCAATGCTAGAAGACATATAAGCGAACCTGCTGCAAGCTTCGCTCTTCCTGGTACCCAAAGAACCCATCTTGAGATTCGGGAATGTGCAATCCAGTGTGAAATCCCGTCGCGCTTGCCATTGGTGGTGGGTGGACAGCTTCGTTGTCGGGATGAGTGGTGAGCCCTTGGCCATCGTTCGAGGCCATTTCTAGAGCTATATATGCAGATTAGATCCCAAGGAGTCGAATTGGAGTCCAGATAGTGGTTGTCCTGATGTAGAGTTTGCACTGCCGTGCCACACTGGGCCATACCCGCTATCGATGGCCCCACGATTCTGAATCACGATTTTGACTATTACAGTCCATATCTGTCCTCGATACGATTGTCCACCCAAGACACCAAAGATAACGATTCGAAGGAAATTTAGCGCTGCGATATTGCAAAGGTGGTCGACGGGGAAAGGAAAGACTTTGTCCGTCCGCCGAGAGTGGTGACAAGCCCATCAATTTCATTTGCGCAGGGACAGCCAAACAAGAAAGGATGCTGAGATACTTGCTGGCCTGCGTGGTTAAAATACCTAGTTCAGAGGAGTCGGTCTATGTACGTAGAGCACATTGAGAATTGTATTGCACAATGCGGTCGCATCAATGTCCAGTATGCGACCGCATGCAGGTGGTACATGTGTGAAGAAAGCGCAATTCAAAGCGCGTCATCTACAAACTAGGATTGACTGAATGGATCACCGTAGAGCTCAACAAACTTCTGCTTCTGCTGTTCCCGTAGTTTCCATATCCGCTTCAGGCGAGGGTCGCGGGCGTTCCACTGCTTCTGCTCCAGGTATGCAGGCCGGAAGCGTCGAAAAGAAAATGCCTTTGGGCCTTCGTCTTCGCTCTCTGAAGACGAGTCTGGTTCTGCCATTTGTGCATCGCCTTGAGGCAGAGATGTTGCTTGTTTGAGAGGTGACCCCTGGCCGACAGCTCGAGTAGGACGCGCCCGGACGTCGTCCAAGGCAACTCGAGACGTCGATCCGCGAATAGTCGCCTCGAACAAGGAGGTCTTCTGCCCTGATAGGTCAGGGCTATTATCAATTCGCCTTTTCTTGGTTGGTGTTTCTGGCAGCGGTGTATCGTCGTCGTCCTCATCAACTTCCGCCTCCAAACGTTGGGGTGTCGGATTGTGTTTCGCTAGGAGAAGACGACGTGCAACAGTCCGCCTGGGTGTCACTCCAGTTGGAGCCTTTGTTGGGGATGGCGTAGCCGAAGCCTTGGATCGAGATTCCTGAGCTATCTTCCTCTTCAGACCCGAAAAATCCTTGGTCAACCTGTTAATGAAATCTTGCAATGGTCTTGGTGATACTCCGAATTCCGACGCAAGGTCGTCGGTTGTGGGCAAATTGGCGATCTGGGACGCATCAATATGCGGAAAGCGAGACGGATATTACGACAATGTATACCTTTGCAGCACCGCAGACCCATAGAAACATCCCACATACAACGTTATTGCTCTTGATATGAACTGCATTCATCCCCTGCTTCTTTAGCTCCGCTAGGCCTTCTTGACAGTACTGTTCCAATTGTCGGGCAAGCAGCGAGTGTACAACGTATTTCTCGATCAGGTTTTCGCAAGAGACACGATTATTTGTGCTCTTTGTGTCTTGTAACGCAGCCTTTAGGATTTGGTAGGCCTTCTTAAACTGTACGTTGTTGAGACAAGACGCTGGCTGGGCTGCATTTTTTGTAATATCTCCATTGTTCAGACTACAATCGTGTTAGTCTCTATATTCCCAGTGATAGCATAGTAGCCCACCTTTCTGAAGCCAACAATCCACATATCGGAATTAAACCAGTGGCATATTCCCCCATTTCGTGGCCAGAGCCTGGACGAGTGCGGGTTTTCGCCTGTCGAACTAATTTGAGTGCTTCCTTGATAGTTTCTGCGCTACCGCCCATCTTCTCAAGGATAGTTTGGTCCATCGTGGCAAGTCTACGTTGCTCAAGGATCTGATTAAAATGGGATGGGCGTCAGACAACAGTCTTGAACACGGTCTGCGATGAGCGTGACGGTGACGGCCTTCGCGAGTGTCACATCCCGTGAGGACTTGACCAGGTTCTGTCACAGTGTCACACGGACCAGAATGATTAGATCTAGATTAGATTGATAGAGTTGCGGATTCAACGCAGTTCACAGCCTTTGATACCCAACCTTGTTTCTAACCTTAACTGTGAGTTTCTGCAACAAGAAGAGATCGCGGTATTACACTAATCATTAGATTAACTTTGAGATTAACTTTGCAAAACCAGCCATGACAAGTTACGCCCTCTCAGTTCCAGAAATCCCGCCATTAGAATTATCTTTGGGCCCATATCTCGACAACAACTCTCCTCCCAGTGATGATCTGGTTGTGCTTGCGAAAGCAAAGTTGGCAGAAGCAGATGCCATTGTTGAAGTTTTAAAAGCTCAAATCGCATCCCTGCGCCGAAGGGCAGCCCAGATCAACCAGATTCAGGATCGGTATCGCTCTGTCACTTCAGTTATTCGGCGTATTCCAGCAGAGCTGATTGTGGAGATTGTGAAAGCATGCTTCCCTCCTGACCTAGTTTTGGGTCCACAGGATAGGGTGAATTTTAAGCGCTTCCGTTGCGTTTGTTCACGGTGGAGAGCGGCGCTTTTGTCTTCGCCGGAACTCTGGCAAGGCCTGGCGTTTCCCATCGCTGGGCCCGAGTCAGAGCTCTTGGCACAGCCTCCAGTCCTCGTCGACACGGTTTTACGATGGTATGATCGAGCTGGAAACATACCGTTGACGCTTTGCGTTTTGGAGTCCGAGGGCCGCATGGGGAGCATGGGCAGCAGATCGATATCTCGGTATATTTACCAGCACCTCTGCCGAGTGGTAGAAGCCACCGCAGAGATGCCACAACGTCATTGGAAACGCATTGAGCTTCCGATGTACGATCCATACTTTGTGATGCCAACGCTCAAGACGCTCACGTCCCTGGCGAAAACGGACCTGGCCCCTTGGGCGAACATCCAGACACTTCGGATGAGCGTTATGCTCACCTACGTCAACCACTGGCCCTTCTCACAACAACGAAGATCATTTTCATCCGCTTTACCCAGCCTGGAAGCTCTCGAAATCAGAATTTTTGATGGCGATCATTCAGTCATGGCACAACCACTCCAACCGACAAACAACATCCCCATCCACCATCCAAATCTCCACACCCTGTCTATTGATTCAGCACCCGACGTAATTCTACACGTTGCATCCCAGTTGCCAGCTTTGAAGAACCTCAAACTATTGAAAGTAAGTCAACCACGAGGACCTTTGCTCGCTTCAGAGCTTCGCAGTCTCGAAAGGCTGGAGCTTTGCGACACAAGAGCCGCGCTGCAATTTGTTGGTCATCTCGTCACACCCACACTTCGAACACTTGTCCTCGGGGAAAAGCCCGACTATTACCTGGCACAGCCCTGGTACGGGCCATTACCCGAGGAATTCACGGATTTCGTTGGCCGGTGCTCGTCCTTGGCCACGTTAGTCTTGAACTCAGGGAGTTTGTCGGAGAGACATTTTGCGGAGTGCATCGACACAGCGCAGAATGTTGTTCATATCATTGTTCCCTGCGACTTCGCTTTTCTCAAAGAGTTCCTCGTACCCAAGTGCAATATCTCTCTTCCACGGTCTGTCCGTTGCATCCGTGCGTCGCGGCTATCTCCCACCGACTTTGAAGTCATCAAAGTCTTCCATAAACACCGAGCAGGCGAAATCCGAGACGCCCAGGCCCAAGGGAGTGCGAGCGACGGAGAAGCCGGAGTTGGTGTCGATGAAATATCTTTCCGTTACGACGAGGCTACAGCGAAGATGCCTGATGGATGGTTGAACAAGAAGATACAGGAGCTCCATGAGCTGGGTATAACTCTATCCCAGCATGGAGCCCCTCAATCTCGATCTATCTCCTAACGGTGAGTCGCAATTTGGCAATCTGCGTACTTAGTTGTATATTTCAGTTTGCTGATGGGTGGCATAGAATTCTTCCTGGGTTTCAGGCATATCTCGACGCAGCCGCGGCTCATTTCCTTCCTTCACGGATCACCAGGGTTAGATGTAGGTACACCGGTATGTACGAATAGGCATATGAATGAAATTGGGCGTCTGCATCACGCAGACTGGCTATTATGGATGTCTCCGGATCACAGTGACAAACTGGATGGTTGTGTACAGTGTACACTCGGTGGATGTGCAGGGTGCCTTAATTTGATGTGTGGGTTTCTCATGTTCAGAATAGAGCTTAATCGTAATTGCGGGGTACACCCACAGACATCCCAAAATGTACGCGAATTACGTAGTGTGGCGTACCTGACCCAAAGGTTGGTTCAGTCGGGTTATGCACCATTTAAGGTTGGCGCCTGAGGTTGAGCTCAGTTCATGCCAAAGATTGGTACTTATGAACTTAGGACTAATCAATCCGCGACCTATGAAATCACCTATGCTCGCTACCAAAACGCCTAATAGCGTTGCACGTGTAATGACCTCAGAGGTTAGGTCCGATCTCCCATCGGATCCATAGCTCTGATGAGCTATGTATTTGGTACGTACGGACGAGCGGGGCGTCGCTTAGGGTACGCCGTGTGTTTCAACATGCAACCTACACAGCCATATTTCAGAGTTTCAGGAAATTTGAAATGGTTGTTATTGAAAATACGCTATTATGACCGCAGCTGTTAAGCGCCGACTTTGTGGCGCCCCTTGACTCATTCGATATCCCCGAAACGATACGCAGTGGTGATTAGCTCGCAAAGCGATGCTACATAACATCAAACATCTTCCGCGGACGGTCCGGTGCCTTTTGACGGAACGAAGGAAGAACCTCAATTAGAACTCGGAACAAACAGATCTTAGGGAATGCTGTGACGGTTATAATCATTTGTCGCGCTAGCCGCGAACGGCGTCTGAGACCCACAGGTAGTTGATGGGCGGCGGAACCTGATGGAAAAGTGAGTCAGGAAGAATGGAGTCAAAGGAAGCACGACCACTCTGTAGTTTGAAGTTTGAACTGGTTCTTAACACCAATCCAAAAAGTTCAGAACACGGAGGAATGATGACGTGTTGGAACACAATCAATTGCTTCCGACCCGGGGAATGCAAAGCGAGTCGTTTCATGCACTGGTTATCACAATGGTAAGATGACTAGACAAGCTCCGAGCAACCTCGGCCCCGCCGCCTACAATCTACGAGGCCATTCTTCTACATTTTTAACAATTTCACGCACAGCATGTGATGACATCTCTGGGAAGTTGAGTTCGAGCGGGTAAAGTCGGTGCTCGGACGAGGCGTCTCGCCCTCTACCTCCGTCTACTCTTCCGTTGCTCCCTACAATCTCCGTGGCTATCACCAGCCCACGACGGAGCTCGTGTCTCACGAACCAGTGCTCGGAAATTTCCCTGTAAAGGATCCATCTGTTTGACTCGGCTGCGTGCAGTAGACAAGAGTCATTCCCGCATGACGCGGGTATACGCAGCATTACAGAAAGTCGAAACAGCATCTGGAGCAGGGATGTGGGTACGCGATCGCAGATTGGTACCTTGAAGGGAGTGCGCAAATAATAATAATCCTTGCCCGAGCTCCATATAAACGAGGGAAGTTCGGTATGAGTCTTACCAACAACACTCCTCATTCTCCAACTCAAGTCCCCAGCCCTCAAATCTAAATCTCTTACCACTCGTACAATGGCTAGACTCTCTGTTATCCTCGCCCTTCTCTTCACCTCCGCCTTTGTTGCAGCCTCACCATTGGCTATCAGGTCAGAAACTGAGGCCAAGACAGGTACGAGCAACCCTTCTATTGCTGCTCAGGCGTGTGTAACTAACACAGAACACTCTCCAGTTCCAGTTCCATCAACGTCGCCAGAGGCTGAAGGTCGCGTCGACGCTATGTGGCTGCGCGTTGACCTGTCTGACGAAGACGCTTAAACATCTGAAAGACGTCCATCCAACCCTTTCTCACTCTCGTGGAAGGAATACCCTGCTCGGACATTTTCATCATCACATCTCCTTGGCCCTCCATGAACTCTGCATCATTCACCATCATGATTATTTATTGATCAATCCCTTGTATTTTTACCACTGTCCCAAACTGTATAGACTGAGATAATAATGTTTTCGAAGTATATACTTTGTTCTATAATTTAGCTGGAGTAGTAATGACGAGAACTTACCGTACTATTAGTTAGTTTCTGGGGCAACCCAATATGTATTATTAGCTGTGAACGGATGGACCTGTTGAATGCCCTATCATATATTATCAAGCTATCAAGCAGTTGAATCCTTTGTGACTTGCTCCTGTGCACCTTGGATCAGGGTTGAAGGTGGGGCACACAGCATACTATCACGGCCCTTCGGAAAGGCGTGGATGCTCGCCCGCCGCAGTGGATTATTCCCTGGCTGATAACCATTTGACTGCAGTCAGAGAATGTTCGACAGAACTGTCATATTTCGGGGACGACACAGCTTCAACTGAAACGCTAAATCAGAGTCGAGTTGACCACATCAAAAGCGAATCTAAGTTGGCATCGATGATTCCAAGGACGTGTAGACGCGAACTAACAAAAATGACGCATGAACCAGAAAGTAAGCTGTCATTCCAAGTATAGGTGTAGGGGTGATTTGCGCGGCGATTCACAGTTCTGCCTGACGTACCCGTCAGTGGTTTCAAGTCTCGAAATGCAAAGATGGCCTTGATTCGAACGCGGTTCTCCGGGGCCAGACCCAGGTTGCTTCGACGCACAGCCCAGGTCGGAAATTCCAGCGGACAGAGAGTAGATAGAGATGGTTATCGCCGTGAACAGAGCTGATAGTTCCTAGAACAATATCAGGCAATCATATCCGAATGCGCCAGTAAGTACATGTCGTGATG
Source organism: Coprinopsis marcescibilis (assembly GCA_004369085.1). NCBI lineage: Eukaryota > Fungi > Basidiomycota > Agaricomycetes > Agaricales > Psathyrellaceae > Coprinopsis > Coprinopsis marcescibilis. The sequence continues at coordinate 9,493 of ML210440.1, read as the reverse complement.
GACAGCAATGTGTTAAAGTGATCATTGTTATAAAAAGGGGATATCACTGCCGGCTTATTCTGTTTACAAGTCAGTAATGAAGCCAGTTTTCCCGTCAAGTTCAAGGCTCCTGGTGGCTCCTTGTATTGCAAAACAAGGCAAAATCCAACGTTCAATTTCTCAGCCTGAAGCTTGCCTAAGGCCCCCTTTGAAATTTATAATCAACTACATAATCCTCCCACGCCAGATTGCAGGGCTGCAAGTGGACCCGGCGTGGCTGTCTCTGCTCAGTTACTCCTATCTCCGGGTCCACCTCTGCATCCTCTGTGTGTTATATTTGCCCAACCATGTCTATACAGACTTCAGGGGCGCACATATTATTGCAATCTGTCGACCTTCCATTGGAACATCTGGATCAATGCGCGGTTTGCTCTAAAACGGAGGGTAGTCTTCGTTTTTGCTCAGGATGCGCTGAGGTGAGGGCTTTCCGCAACTGATCAAGTTGTTCCGCTAAGCAAACCACGACACGCGAGTAGACGGTTTATTGCAGTAAAGAATGCCAAGAGGGTGATTGGAAAGAGCATAAATCGGCGTGTAGTGAGTCTTCGATTGCCATATGACCGCCTGGGCAAGTCGCCTATCAATTTCAGAGGTGACCGATAGGGTCTCCCTAGAGTCTTTCCTTCCCCTATTTGCTCTTTTGATAAACTCCACGCGACTTGACAACGGAAGGCATAAAATCGAACAGGCGCCCAATCCCAACCCAGATGGTTTCGTCGAATTCCCAGATGGCTACAAGGCATCTCCTATCCTGCTTGGAGAGCCCTATCCCATGGAAATACTTGCTCGGAATCTTACACAATGGTGGCCCACGGCAAAGTCGGACGTGTTACGGCTGTCTACCTACAAGTGGTTCGTCTACGAGGGCTACCTGCTTCCTGCTCTGGTCGCTTCTTGTTTTGCACTGCTGGCCGAGATGTATACTGCCGATGCTGGCTCTAATGGCGACAAGCGACGCACCCGATTGAAGTATCTCAGCTCCCCCATCTCGGACTTTGGGATTGTCAGGGGATCCGTTGAAGTAAAGCCTCAGGACATACCAATCTACTACAATTTGCCAGAGGGACGGTACATCCGTTCCAACCAAGATCCCGACAACCACTACTGGATCTATTTCAAGACGAAGAGATTATCCTTGACTGTGGCCTTTTCCCATTCAACTTCCGAACCTTGTATGCGATGCTCGACCCTTACGTCAAACACGGGTTGCCCTCAGGCGTGGATGCCGTCCCCGCTTTTACGGTTGCCCGGGAACTGAGGAAGAACGCGCCACGACTCCATCACGAGAAGGAGAGGTTCTCTGTTCTTCGAGATGTCGACCTTCAGCGATCTATTCAACATTACGGTCTGTTTATCGAGCACGGGAAAGGTCCCATCCTGGGTTCTCTGGTAGGCTTCATGAACCGTGTGGCTGGGGTAGGCTCCTTCCCAATCGACAAAAAGCTCACGGTGGAGTGGGCATATATGCTCTGTGGCATACTTCGACCCAACCTTGCCATCGAGAATATCTGAATTATCCAGAACATCCCATGTGGGCTATTTCCGACCCGGACCCCGAGGATAAGAAGAAAATCGATCAGCTCAAGGATGTACGGGGAGGCTTGGGGAGATCCATCGAGCTTGGTTGAAGAAACATGCCCTAGGATCACAGTGAATCTTTCTCTGTAACTTTGTACCAGTAGTCAAATCGTAAGCATTGGCCTCACCCAAAAGGAATCCGCCAGCAGCACGCATTATTTATTTGCTTTGTTCACAGAAGTTTAGGGCCGATCAACGGTTCCTACAGTAATCCTAAGCCAGTTCATGGATCTCGCAAGTGAGATTCCAGGTACTATTCTTGTCTATCCTCTGACACCTTTGGCAATGAACAGCTCTTTGTCCCCCTTGTCAGATGAAAGAAGGGAGTAGCTCTCTAACTTTAAGCCAGCCCCTTCAAACATCTTGGAAATGTCTGCTTTGTTGAATCCAGCATGTAAGACGATGTGCTTGAGTTCTTCGGGGACTGTCAGTTTATCAGCCCCTTCGGCCAATGTGACATCGACGATGACCAGAGCTCCCGTTGGCTTAAGGAAGGATCCAAGGATCTTGGTTACGCCTTCCGGATCGTCCAAGTGGTGGAATGCAGATGCGCACTGGTCAAGGGAGTTCAATATTGTTCTCCTCCAGAGTTCCACTAGGTACTCACGTAGACGAGATCAAATGTCTGGCCTTCAATGACACTCTGGTCTGTCTCTATATTGGTAACGAAGGCTTTGGCCTTGTCTGCAAGACCTTCAGACTCGAATGAGTCGTTAAAGCGTTTGACTGCGGCGTCACTGATGTCTATTCCGACCAGGCTCTTAACGAATGGGAGGAATTCCCTGGAGACGTGCCCTGAGACGCCAAGTAGTGAGACCCATGGAACATACAGAGAATGTGGATATAACCTTACCATTTCCACAGGCAAATTCGAGGACGGTGGTACTGTCTTTATCCAATTGAACCTTGTCTGCAATTGCGAGTGCAGTTCTTTAGGCGCGCTAATTAGAGAAATGTGCATTGTCGTTGGGGTATGCTGACAAACCTTTTTCCGCGCTCTTTGGCATGAGGGAAGTTATCGTAGATGTCTGTATTCTCGTTAAAGAAATTCCTGTTAGAGTCCGCACGGTTTCCTGCGCCATGCTGGTGAGCATGGTGACCGTGTTGGTGGTGCCCAAAGTGACCGTGGTGGCCGTGACTGCCGCAGTGACGAGGGGTTTGGGATTGCTCGGAAGCGCCTTTGTCGCTGTCGCTCATGACAATAGAAATGGTGAGGTTTAAGGTTATGAGGTAAGAGAAACTGGGGGTGTAGGAATGAACTGAATGCTGATTTTTAGACCATTGCAGTATGCCTCTTATACCCCAGACGTGCGTCAATCATTTCCTCTAATTTTGGACGAGCAAGTACCTCCCCGTTCTCGTGTGAAGGGATTTCTATTTGGAAGGCCGGAGCCATTCAATGCTTGACCAGGAGGGTACTTACAGATGGCTGCGGAGAATGATCAAATAGCTGTGCAATCACTGAAATGTGCTGCGATCTTCGATATGTCTACGCACTCTGACAGTCTGCAGGGTTCAAGTTGGTCCAGAAGCGGTCAAATGACTGAAGACGTTGACCAATCGGCAGGAGTGACTGGAAAAAGACGCCGAATAAGTTCTAAACCCGGGATACGCCGCATGGCTTTCACGCGCACAGACCTCCAGTCGAGCTGGCTTCATGAAGGCTTGGCACCTTGCGTTTCCATTGTTCGGCTCAGACCCTCGTTTTTGAAAGTCAACAATTGCTCAACTCTCCTCTCTCTACACTCATATTAAAAGTCAGCACAATGGCAACGTCCCTGCCACCCAGGAAGGGAGAATTGGACTCTATCGATCCTGATGAGATCAGAACTGTTCATCTTCCACTCCAAAAGCTGGACAAATGCGCGATCTGCTCCAAGAAGGAGGGATTGAGATTGTGCTCTGCCTGTGGAGAGGTACATCTTATTTGGTGACGCCACGAAAAAGCTAACCCGCTGCTCAAATAGAAAGTATATTGCAGTCCAGAATGCCAGAAGGGCGATTGGAAGCAACACAAACCTGAGTGTGGTAAGGGCATCCAGATTACCGACGCGTAGCAAGCTCAACGTGTGATGTGCACAGGTAAAACTGACCGCATCTGCATCCAATCGTTTTATCCTCTACTTGCTCTGTTGATGGAGGCTTCTCGTCTGCATCCAGAACGACCCAGACATCCTGCTCAGATGCACAAGATTGTCAACTCACCCAATCCAAGCAACAGTTGCGTGTGCAAATTCCCCGACGGCACTTCTGCCAACTTGATTCTCCTTGGAGATCCCTGTTCTGAGGAGCTGTTTATGCTCAATCCTGCTCAATGGTGGCCGACCGCGGAAACCCCTAGGATCAGGAATAAACTCGCCCAGCGCTTTGTCGCTGAAAACTACCTCCTGCCCGCTGTTGTAGCCGTTTCCTTTGCTTTGTTGGCTGAAATTTACACGACCACAGCCGATGCCAACGGGAACAGGAGGATTCGACTTCAATACAAAAGCTCGCCTATCGCCGATTTTGGGATTGCTAGGGGGTCTGTGGACGTCAAGTCACAGGACAGATTCGCCTATTACAACGTCGCGGATGAAAGTTTCATGTTTGGTCAGGACCCCAACGACCACTACTGGATATACTTCACTACCATCCGCGGCGAGGAGATTTTGTTGGAATGCGGCATGTTCGTGTTCAACATGTGCCTCATGGTCACAAATTTAGGGCCGTACCTCAAACACGGTCTACCTCCGATCACTACTGTTCCTGCACACCTGGTTGCCCGCGAACATCGACAGGTCTCCGTCCGCCTCCATTACGAGAAGGAACGGTTCTCAGTTCTGCGAGATCCGGAGCTGCAGGAGGCCGTTCGGTACAGCCGAAGGTTTATCCCGAGCGCACATACGGCCAAGATCTGTCGGTTTATGGAGAAGGTGGCGGGTCGGCCTCATACATCGATAGAGAAGAAGCTTGTTATGCTGTGGGCAATCGACGATTGCGAGGTCATGTCCATGAATCTCGTTTCTCGCGAATACCTCAACTTTCCGGCAACCCCTGTGATTGGCGTTTTCGAAGATCCAGGAGAAATGGACGACCCGCCCCAGGAGAATGAAGCCTGGCATAAATACGTTATGGGCTGGTCAAAGAAGTATAAGCGTGGGCAGATCACGACGGAGCAACTTCATGCTGCATTCCGAGCTTGGAGCGACGCGTCTCACGAGGTGCGCATGCAGATGAGTGCAAGAGGGGCGACAAAATCCAATAAGAAGAATAAACAAGGAGGAGGTTCGCGCGGTAAAATCTAGCACATACCATACTTATTCTGTACATCCTTTTGAGAAATACTTGATTTTCAGTACTTTCAGCCCCTGTCTGTATCAGTTATCTTTCCCGCGCACGTTCCACTGACACGCGTCGACGTCATCGACCCGAGTCGCGGCCAGCCAACTTGCCGACCTTTTCCTTTTGTCACAGTCATTTTGAAACCTCTGAAAGTTAGTTTCGACCATGTCTCTGCGATACATCTCGGCTCGCATTGCACAGCAGGTACGATATGACATCTCAAGTCTAAAGCTCTGCCTCCCAACGTTTCGACAATGTTTCTGCAGATCGATGAGGAGCTCATGGGCACCGTGGGGGCGTTCAGCATAGACCAGGTATACTCTACAGAGAAGCTTGCGCTGGGCCCTTCTTAAGAAAATCGCTCTCAGTTAATGGAATTGGCCGGTCTGGCCTGTGCTCAGACTCTTGCGACGGCGTACTCGAAGCATACATATGCTCGAGTTTTGGTCTGCTGTGGACCTGGCAATCAAGGTATATACTCCTTCTCATCTTGCTCTGAGCAGCTCTGACGATAGCTGCACATGAAGGTGGCGATGGTCTTGTTGCTGCGCGTCACTTGGGTAACTTTGTAGCCTCTACAATCCGACCATTGACTAACAAAATTCCCAGGAATGTTCGGATATAAGCCTACCGTATACATGCCGAAGGTAACCTCGCCACTTGTCTGAAGTGTCCAGGAGAACTGAAGACTGTAATGCATGTAGCCTGGGTCTAAGGATATCTACAAGGTGTGCGGTTACCAATATAGCCCCGACGATTCTTTCTATACTAATCCTTCACGGTAGCGGTTGGAGAAGCAATGCGTTAACATGGATATCCCAATCCTCCCACCCTCGAACGATGTCGATGACTTGAAAAAGGCGTTAGCCACCTCGGATGTCATCCTCGATGCGATCTTTGGGTTCTCCTTCAAGCCACCCATTCGTGCTCCTTTTGACAGCGTGCTGCCTCTCCTAACCGACTCTCGGCTCCCAATCGTCTCGGTGGACATTCCATCTGGTTGGGACGTCGAGAAAGGCGACAGCTTTGGTGTGGGATTAAAGCCGAGCGTCTTGATCAGCTTGACCGCTCCCAAGGAAGGGGTAAAGGATTTTACTGGTCGACATTTCCTGGGAGGGCGTTTTGTGCCAAAGTTGGGTTTTCATCTCGATTCGGAGAATCATTATCGCTGACCTCGTGCTATATTACTAGGCTTTTGGAACAGAAGTATCAGTTGAACCTACCGCGATACCCGGGGGTTGAGCAGATTGTGGAGTTGGAATCTTTGGCCAAAAAGAACGCTCCTCCCATGTAAAGTCCGATCCGGTACTTGTACAATGCCACCGGCATCCTCAGAAAATGGGGAATTTCCAGCTTTTACTACCATATGGCTGCACCTGTGGACCTTCTTAACCGCAGTGTTTCATAGGCCCGAGAAGTGTGCGCCAATAAGAGGGACTTGGTCTTTCATGACCAGGCTTCTTAGGTTTCGAAGACTATAAAGGCACACTTGTGCAAAAGAGTACCGCTCAGCATCATCCACATGTTGTTTCTCGTTCTCTCCCTGTTACCTCTCAGCATCCTTGCCAGTCCGCTGGCGCCGCCCACTAAATATGGCGTCCTCTTATTTACAGCGTTTCAAGCTCTCGACGTCTTTGGACCCCTAGACGTGCTGAACACTTTGTCGTTCACTGAGAAGAACCTCACGCTCAGCATTTTATCGCGCGAGCTCTCACCAGTCTCGACACTTCCTTTGACGATGGGCACTAAATTCGGCCAGTCCGTCGTCACAACCCACACCCTTTCCTCTCCACCACCTGACCTCGAGGTCCTCATCGTCCCCGGCGGGGCTGGAACCCGCGCTCCAGATCTCTCAGCAGAAATCGAATTTATTCGCAACATATATCCATCACTGCGCTACTTGGTGTCCGTGTGTACCGGTAACGCACTGGTGGCTCGTGCAGGCGTACTGGACGGAAGGAAGGCCACCGGAAACAAGAAGGCTTGGTCATGGGTTACCCAGCAAGGGAACAAGACACACTGGGTCGCCAAGGCTCGGTGGGTCGTTGATGGGAATATCTGGAGTACGAGCGGGGTTAGCTCTGCGGTTGATGGGACGCTCAACTTTGTAGAGAAAGTGTACGGGGAAGGCATTGCGAGGGATGTGGAAATTGGGATCGAGTGGACTAGGATTAGGGATCCCAGCCAGGATGAGTTTGCGGATATTTGGGGCGCGAAGGATGTATTGCCCTTGGAGTAGAATGTAAATCTCCGGAGTCCGTACTACCTACTATGTGTCCGTACTACAATTCAGAAAGAGTTTGCCCAAGCTTCCATATCCGTGTTATAGTCCTTGGATCTCTCGATCCACTCGTGCGTCTATAACTGTGACATCAGAATGGCTGGATCCGTATAGGGTAAGGTCCTTCAGAATCCTTACCAATAACTCATTAGGAAGCGGCCTTGTATTCGGATCTTTGAGGAGACACGCATCGATAAATGCTTCAGCTGACGGATCGCGTCCTTCTGGTAGAAGCTTCGGCGCAGCTTTCGTGGAAATTGCGATGGCAAAGTTGAGAAACGTTATGCCGTTGTTGCCGTCCGTATGATATTGGGACATGGGGTACTCGCCATGAGCCAGCTCGATGGCGATTATGCCAAGTGACCATACATCGGACTTTAGCGTAGGTGAAACGTGCTCCAGACTGGTCCTCTCCGGCTGTATAAGGCCATGCAAACGGTTTAAATTCAGAGGCGTTCAGAGGATGTAAAGCTTACACTCATATAGTATAGAAAGGCACCTTCGTCGGATGCTGTTATTCCTTCTTCTATCCATCTACTCATGGAATGACTGAAATCTCCAAGCTTTATCTCCCCCTTGGAATTGCAGAGGATATTAGTAGGCTTAAGATCTGTAATCTGTTAATTTCGAAACAAAGCGGCCGATATCGGATGTCACTCACCACCGTAGACAATTCCGTGTGCGTCATACAGGTAAACCAAACCGCTCAATATGCTGAAGGCCACCGTACGAATAACGCCAAGGTCCAAAGGCCCTGTCGCCTCGACGATCTGTCGCATAGACCCTTTGTCCATCAACTCCATGCAGATCGCTACGTCTGGATTCTGATAAAAAACGCCGTAGATCGAGACGACATATTCTGATCTGCAAGTATGCATTGAAACCAAGTCATTGAGTAGCTCCTGTCTTTCGTGTCTCCTGATTCCGTCTTTGGGGACAGTCTAGCAATGTTAGGATAAAAGGACAACGAAGTGAGATGTGTACAGTTGATGATTGACAGTTGATGATTGGACACAAGCGCATACCTTCATTGCCATAATAGTTTTTGTGGGTTTGTGTTTGACAAGTCGTGTCGCGGACACGTACCGCGTGGAACCTTGTCCTAGAGTCTTGAGGATAATGAAATCCTGTAGTTTGAATGCTGGTCTCGGAGGTTGCGACTCTGCTCCTGGTTCCGGAGGAGGTCCATGAGATCCTGGGTAGGAGGTCATCGATTGTCAGCGGGATCAAGGGGATATCCTTTGAAGTATTTACTTACTTACTGCTTTACCGCGCCTATTAAGTATCCTCTTGCTTGTTACCAGGACGATTATGCATTATTGCAGACCACAGTTGCCAAGGTGAAATGAGTGCATGTTGAACGCGATGGTGACCAAATTAGTCGCTATGGGCAGCGGTGCTGTATGATATTCTGCTTCCCGCGTGCGTTGCGGAGTGGCGAGTGGCTATGGTAGCGGATACGGGCGCTTCGCCAGACCTGACTTCTTCATCAGGTGAAAAGTACTCGAAAAGGAGAATGAACCTCAACTTAGGTGCCGAAGCTCGTGTATGTACTGCGAGCTTCTCGAATGCTTGGTACTGGTCCTTTATCGGTTGGGTGATTCTGCTAATAATGGTATGCGACTGGCTGTTCTTTTTGATGACCAGTCGAGCTGAAAATGGTTGAGATTACGCGTAATACACGAGTAATGCAGCTTCTAGGGCTCGATTCGAGTGATAACCAGGCGAGAACCACCATACGGTTCGAATTTACTGTCAATCGAGGTGGGTTGGGCATTGGACAATCATCGCTGTTAGAGGAAGCGGAGGATCTCCGAGTCTGATGGCGTGGAGTTCATTGAAGCTGTAATAGTCTATTCCGTCATTGACAGAAGTTGCGTTGGGAGGGTTACGTTCTGATGGAAGGTGAGGAGAGTGTGGCCAAGAGGTGGCAGATCCTTCGATCGCGGAACATGTTCCCACGGAGGGTCCCCCCCCACCCCCCCCATATATGGGAATCTGCGTGTCGTGTTTGGCATAGGCTTCTGCTGCCCTCGAGCGAAAGTCGAGCACAACCCTTCAACTCTTCGCTCACTTTCTTCAGAACTTCTCTCAAACTGATCAAAGAACAGACCTTGACTGCCTGGCTCAGATAATCCTGCTGTCTAAGCTCCCCTAGAGATAGGATGGTTTCCGCTCCCTGGCCTGCCGAGCAATGCCGCTCCTCGGAGTGTTCCGATCACCATCACCCGCGTTCAGATCCAGTTCCACTTCTGACCGATTTGCCACCTCTTG
>ML210439.1:0-27863 GCA_004369085.1 Coprinopsis marcescibilis | reverse complement strand
GTAGAGAGTAGAGAGTAGAGAGTAGAGAGTTGAGATTCTAGAGCGGATCCGCTCTACAATTTTTCAATTGAGCCCTTAACCTTTCTCTATCTTCGGCCCTTTCAACTGGGCCCAGATATCCCTCGGGTTCTTCCACTTCTTCCCGACCACGAAACACCTCCCCTTATTCTCTCTCTCCGACCCTTTGTACAGGTCCATGACATAGACTTTAACATACTTATAGATGTCCTCCAGATTCCGCATCTTGACCTTTTTCAAATCATAGATATCTTGCCCTGCGCCCACAATTAGAACCCTTGGAAAACATTTAACACGTAAACATTTCGGTATGCATTTGACTCACGATCTGCCTTTCTCTAATACAAAGGCATTGTCAGGGCCTTGCACCACCAGGGTCCTCATCTTCCTGTAATCCTTTGGATTCGCCAATATTTCCCTGTACGTCGGACATGGCTTCGCAAAAGGTTCGTCGTCTGAAAGACCTTCAGCGTCATCTTCCAGCGGAGAGTCGTGCTCCTCTTCCAAAGATCCTTGGCCATCATCTGAAAGGGATTCTGTTGGTGATGGACTAGCTTTTTTCTTTTTACCTTTCACCGATTTGCCGGCTTTGGCATTGGCAGTTTTTGCTTGCTCCGTTCTAGGACTTTTGGCACCTATTTTGCCTTTTGGTACAGTTGAAGATGCCTTTTTGGCAATGGGCGCTTTCTTGCTATGGACCATAGAAGTGGGAAATGGGATCAAAGAAGAGTTGACAGTCAACAGGCTCAAGGTTTCGCAGTACCACATGACATGGCTAGTGTCGCATTCCTTAGAATGCACTTGCCCAGCAATATCTGTACTAGAAACGTGAGAGCAGTTGATCTGTGCAGTCATGAAAGTTGGGAATGGAATGTGGATACTGGTCAAAAGGGAAAGGTCCACAGTTGGCGAGCATTGCTACCTTCTGGAAACCGAGTTAAAGAGAGGCGTAGAGGATAAGACAGAGCGTCTGAAAAAACAACTACAAGAAGAAAACGCAATATAGAGAGGAAGCAATGCCGCAGAATTTAGAGTGACCGGACCGTTTTGTTGGTTTGTCCAGAGATACATCCCACAGTTGCTATTCTTAGGAGAAATCCGGGCAGTTGTAGTGAATGGAGCGTTGCTATATTGGGTCTATACGATCCCAGTGGTATAGGGTCAGCTGAAGGAGATCGCAATCCCAATAACAGAAGTCAACCAATGGGTTCTGGACCCTTCCTGGATTCAGTGAGTTTGTGTTCTCAATTGATGCACTTTCCCAGCCTGAGTGTGTCAAGATATGACCATAGAACAATAATTTTTACAGACAATAGTGCTTCCATAACAATAGAAACATGACAAATACTAACTTATTCAGGGTATTCTCTGTCTCCTCCACCTGCTGTTCCCACTCCATCTAATGATCCTTCAGATGGTATATTCCTCTAATCCCCTGAAGGAAGCAAGCCATGAAAAGGGCCCTGTACATTGCAATCTCACACTGAAGCTCTTCATTAACCGCTGCTCCCCTGGCATTTTCTGGGATCAGATTCTGTTGAATTTTATAACTGGGTTTTGATCAACCCCAGCCAGCTTCGCCATGTAGCAGGACCCGTAGAATGAGGTGAGGATCCCTTCATTTGTTTTTTTGCTTGCCAAGCTCTCATAGACCTGTGTTATGATTCAGCAGAAGAAAATTTGCTTATAAAATACAACTTACTAATAAAATACCACTCACTGTTGAACATCCACTGTTGAGTTTTCTGAAAACCTTTCTCAAAGTTGACCTTTTGATTGAAATCTTTGGCAATCAGATGGCACAATACTGCCAACACATATATCAAATCATGCTTTATGTCTGCCAAAACATGACTAGCAAAAGATTGCTGGAGCCGCAGCAGATGAACTTTGAACTGTATGTAGAGAAACTTCTCTGTAAGCTCTAACATCTGATGGTATTGATGGGATCCATGTTAAAGCGGACTATAGCTAAAAATAGGTACATCCTGATCTGATTGCGTGCAGAGTTGCGTGACAGTGCATTGTTTGATCATCTGATCTTACTCATTCACTGCCACTGATTTCATTAACCAGTGCATATTGCACCCTCCAGTCTGATCATCTGATCTTATTTATTCACTGCCACTGATCTTAACATCCCAGTGGGATTCACTGCAGCCACCTCTGTCATGCGTTGTAGACCCTCGATTTGCCTGCAGGGTTGATGGCTACCCTTTTTGTATTTGGTAGAATGTCAGGTCATGTTCGATGATTCATGTATGGCTGGTATTAAGTACAGGCAGTGGGCGGTTGGCCCGTAAAATCGAAAAAACACGAAAAATCGAGAGTCTTTTGGTGGAAATGGTCACGTGATTTTAGCTGACATAACTGACGGATGCTCAAGGCGAGTGCTATCTCTCACTCATTTGACGTGAGGTGTGATTCGTCGCCACCTTTCACTCGAAACACATGTAGTCATGTGACCACATCTGTCAGCCTTCGACTGAGAGTGTCGTTCGTCGAGCCACCTCCCACTTGAAAGGCCTGTAGTCATGTGACCGCTTCCGAGGGAGGTGGCATCGAATCTCAGCCAAATTGGCACCATTTCGGGTCAAATAAAATACATTCAGTGACGTTCCGAGAACGTCGCCATTCGTACCAAACCGCACGCCAAACGGTGCGACGAACGGCGAGATACAGGGGGTTCAGTTGAGCGTAGGTTTCAGAGGAGTGATTGGAAAAAATAGAGGGACTGTGTGGGGAAACGACGTCGAGGAAGCCCGTCTTTTATACGCTAGTGTATGCGCACGGACCATGGGGCGGGATGACGGACGTCGTGTTTGTTAATTTTGAGATCTGCGCTGGAGGTAAGACGCGGAGAGCACACTCGAAAAAGCGTCGGTTCCATCAGGTCCGCGGATATTAACGTTGGATCGACAGACAAAGAGAGGCCAGTGTCGGTGGCCAGGTCCGCTTCCCGAACAGTCCGAATGTGCCGCGCTTGCCGTCGTCGTGTCCATCCTATCAGGGTCCACCAAGTACATCATCACATTGCCTCTAAAGCTCATAAAAGGCAAGGAGGCACTGCGAATGGGATCCACCTTTTCAGAATGTGCAAACAACCAAAGGATGTACAAGGAATAAATATAATATTATTGCACAATTAGGTACTCGGGCAAGTATACGTACGAATCAATCCACCTTTCTCGACCACTTCCTCGCACCGGCAGAGTTGGGTGTCCCCTGCCTCAAAGGTGGGGTTCCAACGCGTCCAATCCCGATTGGACTCGCCACTCTCTTGGGGACAGGAGCAGCCGGGGCATCAAACGATGGCGGAGACGCTCTTCTCTCGCGAATGTCGCTTGAGGTGGTTGCCTTGGCGGTGGTTGACGCGATCCCACCACCAAGACCACGCCCGTTTAAATCGCCGAGCTCATAGGCGTTGGTGGGGACTGAGTGAGTGTTCGTGAGGGGCTTCTCGCCTTGGCCCCAGTAGGCCCATAGCTGGTAGCCGAGGACGAGATTGAGGAGGAGTGCCAGGAAGAATCCGGCTGCGACGACTGGGTCCTTGACTTCCTGCGCGGTGGTGAACAGCCTGGCGAGACATCCGGCGATCTGGGAGATGACGGCGAATGCGGAGAGTTGGCCGGTGCTTTGGCTGCGCGCGTTTTGGCGTATTTGTGGGAATTTGGAGAGAAGGCTGAGCGGCAGGGTGGACAGTTGGAGAAGGGTGAGGGTGGAGAGGGGGACGATAGAAAGAGCGTAGCTCGTTGCGACCGTGGAGATTGCGGTGAGGGTAATCTTTTGGTACTTGAATGCACTGCGTGGTGTGTATGCGATTATAAGGAGGGTGATGAGGATGTTTTGGAGGGAGAGGAACAAGTTTTCTCCGTATGTCGAGAATGGGAAGTGGTTCCGCACGGAGTAGGCGAGGGTAATGCCGTATGAGAGTGTCTCCAAGACATAGGAGGGTAGAGAAAGCCCCCTAGCAGATTTGGCGTTTACAACTAGGGATACGTGTCAGTGTGGATTGTATCGGTGGAATAGACGCGGCGTACTGAGGAGGATTTGTGGGACCTTCATGATTGAACCGCCAACGACGATTCCAATACCAAGTCCTTTGGAGACACCATGTTTAAGGCAGGGAACGTCGGTGATATTCAAATCCTCGATAAGAGTGGTGTAGCATTTCTGAAAGACCGTTTAATCGCATGAAAGGAACTGGTGGATGGAGACCTACTTGTCCAATGATTCCTACGCCGAGATCTTTGATAAACCAAGGGAGGTTCCGTGTTATCGCTGTCATCCTGTGACGTTGATTAATCGAAGGGAAATAGAGCTCTTGGGAGAGGGACGATGGGGACAACGTAGAGCGCCGATTCCGTTGGCAGCGCCGAGCGACTGGCGATGGCAGTGCCGGCACACGTGCAAACCGTGGGAGACCTGCAACGTGACTCGATTTGGCCCTTTGCTCATCGTCGCGCCGAGGCTTGCTCGTCGTTGTCACCGGCGTAGACGCCGTTTATCCCCTGTTTCTTCGTTTCCGGAGTTTACTCGTTGGGGAGGCGTATAAACTATATTTCACGCAACAACTATCTTCTCGAATCTCGCGTACTATTAGGACGCCGACAACAAAATGGCACCGTCTGCAATTGACAAGAAGAATAGGCTGGCGTTCCTGTCTATGCCAGCCCCTGCGTCGTATGTCGCAGGTTTAGGACGAGGGTATGTGATACTGTTAACCGTTTGCGTTAGTCTCTAGCTAATGTTATGTGTGTAGTGCATCTGGATTCACGACCCGTTCGGATATTGGTCCAGCTCGAGAGGGACCGAGCGAGGAAGTGATCGCGGACGCTCGGGCAAAACGTGGGGAAGAGGCTGAAGTGGACCCCGAACAATTCCAAGATCCCGACAACGAGTATGGGCTATTCGCTGGTATGACCTACGAAGCGGACGACGAGGAGGCGGATAGGATATATGAGCAGGTTGACGAGGCTATGGATTCGCGGCGCCGTGCACGTAGGGAGACGAGGGAGAATGAGGAGCTGGCGAAGCATAGGGCTGAAAGGCCTAAAATCCAGCAGCAGTTCTCTGATTTGAAGAGAGGGCTGTCGAGTGTGACGGACGAGGAGTGGGACAATATCCCGGAGGTGGGCAATTTGACGAGGAAGAAGAGGAGGAGGGAGAATGAGAGAGCGTATGTGGTGCCGGACAGCGTGTTGGTGGGCGACAGGAGTAAAGCAGAGTATGAGAGCTCGTTGGACGCGACACAGCAGGCGGTGAGTGGTATTGGCTCGGAGTGTCCGTTTAATTCGATCTAATGTGGGCTCTTTTAGCTCGGAGGATTCGTAACACCAGCTGGAAGTACGCTCGATTCGGGAACCATGACCAACTTTGTTGAAATCGGCCAGGCTCGAGACAAGATTCTATCCCTCAAACTCGACCAGGTCTCGTCTTCCGGTATCTCCTCAACGACCTCGGGAACCTCGACATCTATCGACCCTCGCGGATACCTCACCTCACTCGACACACTCTCTTCTACCCACAAATCGTCAGCAGAAATTGGCGACATAAAGAGAGCCCGAATGCTTTTCGACTCGTTGGTGAAGAGTAATCCCAAGCATGCGCCAGGTTGGATCGCTGCGGCATGTCTGGAAGAACACGCTGGGAGGATGGTAAAGGCTCGTCACTTGATTAGGGAGGGTTGTGAGAAGTGTCCGAAGAGCGAAGATATCTGGCTCGAGGCTGCTCGTTTACACGTATGCGTCCTGTTCTCTTTTTCCTGGTTTAGTCCATGCTTATGACTCTTTTCTATAGACGAACGAAGATGCTAAAGTAGTCCTCGCCAATGCTGTACAACATGTCGGACAGAGCGTGAAGATCTGGCTCGCAGCCGCGGATCTCGAACATGACATCAAAGCCAAGAAGCGTGTTCTCCGTAAAGGTCTGTGCCTTCGTTAACCACGTCGTTTTGGTTGTATTGACACGCCCGTTTTGTAGCACTGGAACATATACCGAACTCTGTGAGACTGTGGAAGGAAACTGTCAACCTCGAAAGCAGCGCTACCGACGCCCGCGTCCTCCTCGCCCGCGCCGTTGAAGTCATCCCGTCCTCGGTCGAACTCTGGCTCGCCCTCGCCCGTCTGGAGACCCCCGATAAGGCGAAAGCGGTGCTTAACAAGGCGCGCAAGAGTGTCCCGACGAGCCATGAAATCTGGATTGCGGCCGGTCGATTGCTGGAGCAGGAAGCGTTCCGCGTGAAGGAGGGTGAGGAGCTTAATCCGACGAAGAGGGATAAGGAGCTGGCTGCGGTGGATAAGACGATTGAGATTGGTGTGAAGGAGCTGAGGAATAACAAGGTGCTGTTGACGAGGGAGCAGTGGCTGAAGGAAGCGGAGAGGTGTGAGGAGGAGGGGAGCCCGAGGACATGCGAGGCGATTATTAAGGCTACTATTGGAATGGATTTGAATACGGATGAGGCGGGGTTGGACGATGAGACGTTGGAGGTGTGGATGGCGGATGCGGAGGGGTGCGAGGCGAGAGGCAAAGTTGGGACTGCCCGGGCGATATTGGCGTATGCGCTCCGTGTGTATCCTGATCGAAGAGCACTTTGGAGGCAGGCTGTTGATCTGGAGAAGGCACATGGGACGAGGGAGAGTTTGGATGCGATTCTGGAGAAGGCGGTGCAGCATTGTCCGCAAGCGGAGGTGTTGTGGCTCATGGCGGCCAAGGAGAAGTGGAATGCCGGGGAGGTGGAGGCTGCGCGAGAGATTTTGGATAGGGCTTTCGTGGCGAACAAGGAGAGTGAGGCCATTTGGCTTGCGGCTGTTAAACTTGAGGCGGAGAATGGTGAGCTTGGCGCTGCGAGGGAGT
Source organism: Coprinopsis marcescibilis (assembly GCA_004369085.1). Lineage (NCBI taxonomy): Eukaryota > Fungi > Basidiomycota > Agaricomycetes > Agaricales > Psathyrellaceae > Coprinopsis > Coprinopsis marcescibilis. The sequence continues at coordinate 20,990 of ML210439.1, read as the reverse complement.
TGTTGGTGAGAGCGAGAAGCGTTGCCGGGACCGAGAGGGTGCGTTTTCCTGGTTATATATTCGAATTCGCTTTTGCTCATCTGTTTATTTTAGATCTGGATGAAGTCGGCTGTGTTCGAGAGACAGCAGAAGCAGTTTTCGAACGCGCTCGAGACGCTTTCGACGGCGTTGTCCAAGTTCCCGAAGGCGCCAAAGTTGTATATGATCCAAGGTCAGATCTACCAGCAGCAGAACAACACCTCGGCTGCGCGTGCGGCGTACGCGGCTGGTATCAAGGCCTGTCCCAAGGACCCAACTCTATGGATTCTCGCGAGTCGGTTGGAAGAGATGGCAGGGCGGAGCATCAAGAGTCGTGCGATCCTGGACAAGGCGCGGCTTGCGAATCCGAAAGAAGAGATTATTTGGGCGGAGAGTGTGATGGTGGAGGAAAGGGCTGCGACTGCTGCGAGTGGTGCTACGACCCCGTTGACTGCGCTTGGATTTGCGCTTGGATGGAGCTCGTCGCCTGCTCCTCTTTCGTCCCCGCAGGCCAAGTCCATGCTGTCGCGAGCGCTGCAAGAGTGTCCTACTTCTGGCCTACTTTGGAGCTTGTCGATATTTAGCGAGACGAGGCCGCAGAGAAAGAGTCGGAGTGTGGATGCGTTGAAGAAGAGCAGTGATAATCCGATTATTATCTGTAGTGTTGCGAGGTTGTTTTGGGCGGAGAGGAAGGTCGAGAAGGCCAGGGAGTGGTTTGGGAGGGCTGTTAGGGCTGATAGCGATCTTGGGGAGACTTGGGGGTGGTGGCTAAAGTTTGAGAGGCAGTACGGTCAAGCGGTGAGTGACTTGTGTCTTTCGTTCTCGTATGTCCGTGCTGATTCGGGATATTGGGAACAGGAACAGCAGGAGCTGGTTAGGACGCAATGTGTTGCTTCCGAGCCGAGACACTCTCCTGTTTGGCAGGTTATTGCGAAGGATGATAAGAATATGGGCAAGTCGGCGAGAGAGATTCTCGAGCTTGTTGCAAACTCTTTGTCGTAGAACTATCATGTTGTGGCTCTGTACTGTTGTTGTATTCTTTCTCTCTTATTCAAGTCATCCGAATATCGCAGGCACCGATTTTTTGCTGTTCAAGTTCAGTCTCGGGGAGTATTGTACTGGGGTGAACGAATTCGAGACTTCGACCTCCACAGTGCAGAGGGACGACGGGTACCTGATGCGTCATCCCAATTTGTGAACGAACATTCAACGATCGGGGATATGAGAACATTTGGTTCGTGGCATACTTTCGGTCTCGCAAACCGAACAGGTGCTGTGCGACTTATCGATGGCTGGAAAGCCTAGATGAGATGATAATCAAGAGTCGAACGTGCTGGTGGCGTTGGCTTTCTGCAAAAGGGACTCCCGGCAGTTTTGGGCCCAGATCGAGCTTAGAAGTACGTTACTTTGGGGGTAGATGTTGGGTTGGATGCCAAAATCCGGCCTAGAATTCGCACTGGTTGGGGCTATAACGTCCTTTGTGGTATGCAGGTGCATTTTATTCACGATGAGGGATTTTAATAATCAATTCGTTTGTGGATGAGCGGTTTTTGTTAATTTCCCTTCGATAGGATGGGCTTCTCGTATGTTCCGCTGTAACTCGCCGTTATAGTGTTTCGGAGCATGCCATGATGTTATTAATTGGAGGAAGAGCCGGCCGAATGTGTGCTGAAGTTGAGTTAGGTCGTTGAGCGTTTTGGGAGGGTGTATGGTCGAAACTTGGGGTGCCTGCACTCTCCCGTACTTTATACTTGCAGGTGTTGTGCCTTGCGATCTCTGTAATCGTCCCGAGAAGGCGTGAAGGCGTTGTGAGTCGGGACATCGGGAACCAGTCAGCGGTTCCTCTCGGGGATCAATGTTCTGCAGTTAACGTTGGGGCCGCGCCATCATCATTGACGTCATAGAATTAAGGAACCATAAGGAAAGGGAAAGGATTTCGGGATGTTTGTTGGTAACAATAACGGAAGACTCTATGAACGTCAACTTGAGTCAGATCGTGGGCTTCAAGATGTTCTTATAGTCAACTTGAAGTGATGCCTCGTTCATGTTGGAGCCTGGAGGGTAATATTCCAGCCGTGAAGGCAGAGTGCACTCAGCTCTCAAGACCAGACTGGGGTGATAATTCGAGGGTGTAACTCTTTAGTTCGCCGTTTCGGTTACTCTGTGGAGTTTGGTTAGCAACGGTATGGCATGGGATTGCCTAGCCTTACCACAGCTCCACGAATGTGGGTTGCGAAGCGAGATTGGGCTACTGTGACTGTGAACAAGGGCTTTGCATGCATTGATTCCGGTAGAAGAATGATGTGAATTCCAGAAGAGGGTGAAGACCACAATTCTGAAGACAAAGCTGTATTTCGAACGATAAAAATGGATTACAGACGATTCAATAGAAGAAGGGACCAAATGCTGCCAAATTAATTGGCCGGAATTCACCTAATGGGGGATCCTAAAAGCGACCGATCGGGCCGAAAACGGGGTTGATCCCATTTTGGGCATGTTCGCAAAATGCCCATTCTCTTCTCTGCCTCTTTGTTGAAACTGTACTGAACGGAATAGGCGTCAAACGATCAGATCTCAGCAGGCAATTACACAAGTCAAGTGTAAGAATTGACTAGGAACTATCTTGGGACAGGCCCAGACCGCTGCACCTCCTCTTTATCTGCTCGCCCATCGTAAGTTCCATTCTCTCGCTCGTCGTCTGGGATTGATTGACATTCGACGGCTATATAGATAGTCGCAAACACGATTAACCCGCTATTCACGAGCATGGCATTGCCCATGACGGACGTTCCCCCCGTCCCATCGCAAAATGCCTTCCCGCCGCCCCCAGCAGGCGACCCATTCAATGCCCACCTCATCGCCTTGCTCTCTATCTACGAAATGGGTCCATATCCTGGAGCGACAGTCCCGGTGCCACGATACAGTGGCCCCAGTAACTGGGAGACGGACCAGATCCTCAGGAGTCTCGGTGCAGTAGCGAAGCGGATGTGGGTCGCAGAAGAGAAAGTCAGAAACTTGAGTGTGGCCAAGGCAGAGAGGAAAGATAGAGACGATGACAACAACGTACGTGCCGCCTTTGTTCAGAATTGGATCATGCTCATCCATGCCTTAGAATGAGAAACGACTTGGATACCCAACAAAGGAACCGGCACATACCTCGACCTCGACACCATGCACACCACTCGCATCAACTGGCCCTCCACCCACAGAGGCTGCGATTCAGACTGCGATTACGGAAGGATACCCGTTCACAGCACCCGCCACCATGGACTCTGCCTCGCCGCCTATGACTCTATCCTCAGATGGTCTCAATCTGAAACCCACCTTTGGACGTAGCCCCGGAGGGACTGGACCCGCCCTTACACCCGACTTGATCCACGATCCCAGAGGATTCCCATACTACCCTTCGACATATCCTGCCAACCAGACCTCGCCCCATCGCTGCCCCAACTGTGGACAATGGACACCCAACAGCTCGAGCACACTCCTGGATAGCGGTTACACCGCCGGATTCCCCGCCGCTGGTACGTCATCCACCGCCATCTTCGCACACCGGATCTCCACTAACCCTTGGTTCTCAGATCCTCTTTCGTCCGAAGAATCGTCTCCTCTTTCCGCCACTGAAGAACTCAAACTGCTCAAGGCCCAAGTCCAGGATGTCGCCCGTGTCTGTAACGCCGTCGCTCGTGGTGATCTCAGCCAGAAGATTACTGTTCCAGTGCAGGTGGGTCGCTTGTTATCTCTTTCTTTGCATCTTTTCAATGTCCTCATGCCGATTTAGGGTGTGGTCATGGTTCAACTCAAGGATGTTATCAACGGAATGGTGGACAAACTCGGACAATTCGCCAAGGAAGTTACTCGTGTCAGTCAGGAAGTCGGAACTGAAGGGTGCGTCCATCTCATTCGTATCTTCTTCATTATCTAATCGTTGTGTCGTTTCAGTAAACTCGGTGGTCAGGCTCTGGTACTCGATGTCGAAGGCACCTGGCGCGAACTCACCGGCGTCGTCAACAAACTCGCAGCCAATCTCACCAATCAAGTACGATCCATCGCCAAAGTCACCAAGGCAGTCGCACTAGGCGATCTTTCGAAGCAGATCGAGGTCGATGCTAGGGGGGAAATACTGGATTTGAAAAATACGGTCAATGGAATGGTGGTTCGGTATGTGGATTCCTTGTTGGGTTTTCGGTGACGCTGATGTATTCTGTGTAGGTTACGAGCCCTCGCCGCGGAAGTCACTCGTGTCACACTGGAAGTCGGTTCTCAAGGAAAACTAGGAGGTCAGGCACACGTACCGGATGTAGAAGGGGTGTGGTTCGAACTTGTTAGGAATGCAAGTCGATTTCGAATATTCTGTTTTTGTGTTCTTTGGCTGACGCATTAGCGGTGTAGGTCAATAGGATGTGCTCCTCGCTCACCGATCAAGTGCGATCCATCGCCATGGTCACGACCGCTGTCGCTCGAGGAGATCTCACACAGAAGATTACTATCCAGGTCGAGGGTGAGATGAGCACTCTTAAAGGTTCGTTCGTTTATTGTTTGGAGTTTTCTGGAATCTGATCCTTCTCTAGGAACCGTAAACTCCATGGTGGACCAGCTCTCCGCGTTTGCATCCGAAGTCACTCGAGTCGCTTTAGAGGTCGGAACCCAGGGTATTCTCGGTGGTCAGGCAAAGGTGGAGGGTGTGCAAGGAACATGGGCCGACCTAACTCGGAACGTCAACGTACGTTTGTCTGCTCCATTTCTTGCAAGATGCTAACGGTTCCGTTTCAGAAAATGGCCTCGAATCTTACCGATCAAGTGCGATCCATATCGGAAGTCACGAAGGCTGTCGCTGCTGGAGACCTCACCAAACTTGTCAACGTCGACGTCCAGGGCGAGATGTTGGATCTCAAGATGACCGTCAACTCCATGGTGTCGCAGCTCAGCACCCTCGCCAATGAGGTTACTCGTGTCAGTTTGGAGGTCGGAACGGAGGGTATTTTGGGTGGCCAGGCTGATGTACCTGGCGTTCAGGGCATGTGGAAGGTACGTTTTGTGTTATGTTTGCACCGGTTTTATAGGTCACTGACGATCCTATGCTGTAGGCTTTGACCGACAACGTGAATCTGATGGCCATGAACCTCACCAACCAGGTGCGATCAATCGCTCAGGTTACAAAGGCCGTCGCTGGTGGTGATTTGACGAAGAAGATTGACGTCGATGCTCGCGGAGAGATTTTGGAGTTGAAGGATACCGTGAATGGCATGACGGCTTCGTTGAGCGTGTTCGCTGATGAGGTGACGAGGGTGGCCAGGGAAGTCGGAACCGAGGGTAGATTGGGTGGACAGGCGAGGGTGACGAATGTTGGCGGGACATGGAAGGATCTGACGGATAACGTCAACGTCATGGCTAACAATGTACGTTCTTATCTTTGTCGTCTCTTTAGTTTCTGACCTTTTCTATTATAGTTGACACTTCAAGTGCGAACCATCGCTGTTGCAACGGTATGCTCCATGATCTAGTTTTGTTCCTTTTATCGTGTTAACGTGTTGTGTAGACGGCTGTGGCCAAGGGAGACCTGACGCAGAAGATCACTGGTGTCTCCGTTTCCGGAGAGATGCTGTCCCTCGTCAACACGATCAACGACATGATTGACCAGCTCGCCATTTTCGCCGCCGAGGTCAAGAAGGTCGCTCGTGAAGTCGGAACGGAGGGCAAGTTGGGTGTACAAGCCGAGGTCGGGAATGTTCAGGGTATCTGGCAGGAGATCACGTATGCTTCGTTTCACATTATGGTCTTATGTGTGGCTGATCTTTGCCGTCTAGGTTGTCCGTCAACACTATGGCTGGTAACCTTACGACCCAAGTCCGAGGTTTCGCTCAAATTTCGGCCGCAGCTATGGACGGAGACTTTACGAGGTTCATCACTGTCGAAGCCAGTGGTGAGATGGATTCGCTCAAGACCCAGATCAATCAGATGGTCTTCAATCTCCGGGACAGTATCCAGAAGAATACGGCTGCGAGGGAGGCGGCCGAGTTGGCGAACAGGAGTAAATCGGAGTTCTTGGCCAACATGTCTCATGAGATTCGGTACGTGTTACAGGGACTGGTTTTGTCGTCGTCTCATGCTGATGAGGATTTATAGAACTCCTATGAACGGAATCATCGGGATGACTGAGCTCACCCTGGATAGCGATCTCAATAGGTCGCAGAGGGAGAGTCTCCTGCTCGTTCATTCGCTCGCTCGGTCTCTTCTCTTGATCATCGACGACATCCTTGATATCTCAAAGAGTACGTTTATGTCCATTCGTTTACGACCACATTTTGATTCATCCTCTCTTAGTCGAAGCCGGTCGAATGACCATGGAAGCCGTTACTTATTCGCTCCGCCAAACCGTGTTCGGCATCCTGAAGACGCTCGTCGTTCGTGCTTCTCAGAATCAACTCGACCTTACCTACGACGTCGAACCCGACATCCCCGACCAACTCATTGGAGACTCGCTTCGGTTGCGCCAGGTTATCACTAATCTGGTCGGAAACGCCATCAAGTTTACCCCCAGCAAAGTCAATAGGAAGGGTATGGTCTCGCTCAGCACCCGTCTGCTTGCCATGGACGACCAGAGTGTCACGCTCGAATTCTGCGTTACTGATACTGGTATCGGTATCGCGAAGGACAAGCTGAACCTCATTTTCGACACCTTCTGCCAAGCTGATGGATCTACCACGAGAGTAAGCGGCTATTCTTTCTCGGGGAATGATTAGCTAACGTGTCCGTGTCTTTGCAGGAATACGGAGGGACGGGTCTTGGTCTGTCGATTTCGAAACGACTTGTTTCCCTAATGCAGGGTAATATGTGGGTCGAGAGTGAGGTATCGAAGGGCTCCAAGTTCTTCTTCACCATCACCTCGCAGATCAACCATTCTAGTATGGAGGCGACGCTCTCAAAGATGCAGCCATTTGCGAAGAGGACGATACTTTTCGTCGACACTCTTGGTGATACCACTGGCGTTGCTGATCGCATTAGCGAGCTCAACCTCCGACCTCACATCATCCACGAGGTCAGCGAGGTTGCGGACAAGGAGAAATGTCCGCATATCGACACGATTGTCGTCGATTCGTTGAGTGTAGTGAGTTGTGCTTTTTCCGGGTTTTGGCTCGGAGGTGCTGATCAAGATGTAGGTCGAAAGCCTGCGTGAGCTTGAACATCTCCGATATATCCCCATTGTCCTTCTTGCGCCTTGTCTTCCTCGATTGAACCGTAAGTCTCTCATCTTCTCGACGTCTAACACTGTTCTCATCATTTTCTTCTAGTCAAATGGTGTCTCGATAACAGTCTCAACTCCCAGATCACCACGCCCGTAAGCGCTCAAGACCTCGCATCTTCGCTTATCTCTGCGCTCGAATCGAATACTGTCAGCCCCGTTTCCGCCCCCAACGACGTCACCTTTGATATCCTTCTCGCCGAGGACAATCTTGTTAACCAGAAGCTCGCCGTCAAGATACTCGAGAAGTATGGACACAGTGTCGAGATCGCCGAGAATGGTAGCCTTGCGTTGGACGCCTTCAAGGCGAGGGTTGTCCAGAACAAGCCATTCGATATCATCCTGGTACGCGAACCTTGCTCGCTCATTCCTTTCGTATTCCGTGTTGACCACCTCATTAGATGGATGTATCTATGCCCTTCATGGGAGGAATGGAGGCTACGGAACATATCCGTTCGTATGAGATGCACAAAGGGCTGTCTCCCTCCCCTATCATTGCGTTGACAGCGCATGCGAGTGAGTGTTCATTTCATTTTATGTTCTATGCCCTTGTTCCCACTTGTGCTAAATTTGCCTCCCTTCCTCTTTCCAGTGATCGGTGATCGCGAACGGTGCCTACAAGCTGGTATGGACGACCATATCACAAGTGAGTGCTCTTCTTATGATCCAGTGCAATTTCTAATGTAGTAAATCTATCAGAACCACTGCGAAGAGGCGACCTACTTAATGCTATCAACAAGTTGGCGGGTTCCAACAGGAAAGAACCGCATCATCTTCTTCGTCGGCCACCGGCGATTGCGTCTGGCCCCTCTTATGTCTAAGTTTAGCGTTTCCCATCTATATCCGTCAGTAATGTCTGTCACGTCGTGTTAAAGTCTTCACATCTATCTTGTAATATGTCAGCGTCTCATGACCATCATCATCGTCTTCTGCCACACTCGTTCTCACTGTTCGTCCGCTGAATCTGTATCGTATCTTGTACTTGTATCACAATTGTACTTGCTCGCTTTCCCTCCGTCTCGTGTAATGTGCATATTTTGTATTGGAGAACGCGGAACTCGTGCTATTGAGTGAGTTGGGATCAGTATCCCGGTGGGTATGTGCTTTGACTGTTCAGTTTCATCAAGCGCCGGTTCATACTTCACGGATGTTCTCTGATCAATATCAGCGGGGTCTTGTCACTTGTGATTTACCTGTCTGTATAAATGGGGCCGAAATAGGAAATTTACAAACTCTCCGCTTGCGAGAATGTCATCGGACATTGGGTTTCTGGACTTTATCTGGTCTCTGTGGCTCTCGTCGCTCGAACCTGAGCGTCGGCATCCATTCCGACTGTCTTTCAAGTCAAAGCATAAATAGGCCCATGTTATGAAGGGGTCGGTACTCTGCCAGTGCTGCTTTTGTTTCGAATGAAAACGTTCTGTCGCCATTTCCCCACTGGTATCGATTTTTTCCCAGAGAGTTTGATAAGGAACGTAAAATTCCTGTTTCGATGCTCTGCGCTGAGATGGTCCCTGAGTCTGGATATTTATAGTTTAGGTAGCGATACCTAGATATCGAATGTACAAAAACGGGGTGTTCAAACTGAGGTTCACTTGAGGACGCTAGTTTCTCTTCGAGTTATGGTTTATCTACCTCGCCTGTCTGTTATCGTGGGGCTTGTATCCTTGACTTCAGGTTTGACAACTATTCTCGATAAACGCTGTGTCTAACATTGCCTGCTTCGGCAGCTGCCATTGTGGCACGTCAGAAAGAGGGAGACATATCTCTTTCCGCCCATGGAGAACACAGCTCCGTCGAAGGGAGTAGGCCTGATCCAGGTCGAACTACCGACTCTGAGCTTATTGCAGAAGTGGCCGAAACGATCGACCAGAAGAGTGGTCCTGGCGTCGACGAAGTCCCGAACCAACCCGTCCCAGACACAATAGTGACCGTCGTCGATGGCGAGGCCACCGGCGAGAAGAGTGCGCGTCAGAGCAGGCCAGCTGGAGATAGAGCCCGTGCACGGCGGCCAAGGGCTGTCGAAGATTACACGCAGGTCTTTGCAGGAACTGGTACAGGCGCCAGTGATCGCGATGCATCCGTCCAAGGCACTGCGTATCTGACATTCACCCTTGTTTCCAACTCCACATACAACATCGAAGCTTGCTTGGACTTTTGCTCTTCGGTGTCCGGCTGTGGTAAGTCTGATGCTTGGCTCCTTCTCGCTTTGATGCGCAGCTCACAGAAGTCCTTGGGTAGTGTTCGCCAACCTGTACTATGAGTTCAACAACTACGGTCTCGACTTCGAGGCCAGCGAACAATCGAACCTCAAGTGTGCTGTGTATGGCGAAGTTCACACCGCTGTGGAGAAGACCAACTTTGGTGGACAGCAGTCGTATCCCGCACCCGCACCTCTCATCTACATTCAGCACTCTGGCGGTTGGGGAATAAACGAGTTTGTCGACCCTGGCGTCCCATCTGGATATGAATATGTCTTTGGACCGATCAATGGCGCTACCAGCGCCCCTGGTGTATGCCTTCTTTCAACGTCGAATTGATATATGCTCACCTTTCTCATGTAGTACATGGGCTTTGTGTTTCTGGATAGGTATGACGTCCATGCCTGCGCAGTGGAATGCAACCAGCGCGCCCCTGATGCAGTCGGCGGCTACTGTCAGTTCTTCAATATCTGGACAGCGGTAGTTAGCGGTGTTCCGACAACCTATACGTGCTCGATGGTACGCATGAGAGCTCCCATTTGAATCGCGACTTAAATCTAACTCTATATCAGTATTATACGCCGACAGATGCATCCACTGCAACGAACACTGGCCAATGGAACCTACAAGTAACCGCTTCGCGCGGTTACCGACGGAAGAACTTTGTCATCGACGGCGGGTTCGAGGGCATCCCATGCAGTGGTACAGTCTGTCTTTATCCGTCGTATGCCAATTGGATTGGTACTAGCCCCCCTGGTGGGACCGATGACGCCACCTTCTGGTATTTTGCGGAATGGGCTCGCAGGGGCCACGGATCGGCTTCACTTGGCTCCGCGCCAGGTTTCGACGCTTTGCCCGGTACCATAACCCCCAGACACCCCCTCGCTACCATTGCCGGCAAGCAGTATCGCATCGAGTTTTGGCAACACAGTTCGCATAATTCTCCGGAATCGCAAGCGCCATCGTGGGTCGATGTGATATGGAATGGTGTTGTTGTTTTGCAAGTTCGTCCTGGATACAGCCCGTGGTCAAGATATACTGTGGTTGTCACTGCTAGTGGGAATGATATCCTTGCTTTCCAAGGAGGTCAGTTCCCTGCGTATACTTTCCTCGATGACATTTCTGCTTGGCAACTCTAGTCTGTAGCTGGTATATTAGTGTACTCGTTCACATTCTGTGGGGAATAACACTTTCAAACACGTGGTTGATAAAGTCGATGATTGATTTGCTGAAAATAGCCTTTGATAACAAGTAAAATGACCGACTCAGGCTAAGTCAAGCAGGTGTAGAGAATGTCTCATCTATGCGGACGACCCTTACTCTTCTCGTACTGCGTATTGTAATTCCCCACGGGCTTGTACTTTTCTGGATCCCGAATCGACCGCACTTGACACCTCTGATGAAGAGCAGGCCGACACAACTTGCGCAGTGCGACTTTTGCACCGATGTTCTGCGCGTGGATCAATTCCCAGTTTGGGTTCAGTCGTCTCCGAAGATAGGGGCGAAAGTACTCGCAAAGTATGGTGTCTTCGAATTCCATCAGACGAGACGCGAGACTCTGGCATATGATCCTTAAAATCCGCTGTGGCTGGAGTTGCGCCGGTGACGGGTTTCTGAATCGCTGCTCACTTCTCTCACCCAGCCACTCACCATGTCATCTATCACTCTCAACTGCCTCGTTTCTGGTGACGGGCCAGGTAAGATATTCACCATTGATATCGCTCCAAACGAAACTGTCTTTGCCCTCAAAGCCTCGATCAAAGCAGAGCTGCCACGGTATACGGGTACCGCCGCGAAGGACATACAACTCTTCAAGGTTTCGCTTCCTCTCGACGAGGTTCCCAAGGCGCGAGAACCCCTCGCCGTTGAGGGGTCAGAGGAACTCGGGCTGCCGCTTGCAAAGATCTCAACTGTCTTCAAAGACCCACTCCTGGATGACCGTCCATGTCATCGCGGTGAAGCCAACCGGTGAGCGTCAGCCACATCCCGTCGTTTTCTTCTCCTGACAGATTAGAATCTGCAAATACTGTCTCCTTGAACTGCCTCATGTTTGGCGACACTTTCGAAAAGATGTTAACCATCGAGATCGCTCCCAGCAAGAATGTCAACGTCCTCAAAGACCTGATCAAACAGAAGAGGAACTGTCTCGCACATATCGACGTAACCGACATGCAACTCTTCAAGCCCAAGAATCCGCTACCCGTTGACGATGACCTGGATAGGCTTCCAGCCCTCAAAATTGACGAGCAAGAGAAACTCTCGCCTGCCCGAAAGATCTCGGCGATATTCGAGGATATTCGAGACAGTGAAATCCATGTTTTTGTACATGCGCCCACTGGTGAGCTCTTCCGACGACTTGCCATTTTCCCTGTGTTCATTCCCTTTCAACCAGGGCTCAAACGTGCAGCTTCTCCCTCTCTGTTGCAGTACGATCTCCTGAAGCGCGCCAAACTCATCGACCTGGCCCCATCACAGATCGCAAAACCAGCTCAGTACAAGAGCCTACAACAGAACCCTTCCCAGAAGATCTTGGACGATCGTCCTTCCCCCGACGTTGACGTTGCACCTATAGCGCTCCTCTACCATGGATTTGGGCATTTTGAGGATATCATTACCTGCCGTGAAGCGATCAACATCGAGCAGTGTAGATCAAGCGTTGACGCGTTTGCGGAAGCCATGTCTTGCTTCTACCCCACAGAGAACGACCGGCGGGACGCAGCACTACCTCACCTCAACGGCATCTTCTCTGCCCATGTTGGCGCAACGATTCCTTCAGTCCATCCGGCCTTTATTGGCACAGCTGGGTCAGATGGCCATAGCGTTGGACGACATGGCCAGCCGCTTAACGTCATCGAGATAAAAAACGAGCAGGCCGGGATTCAAGCGCTTCCCCAGATTGAGGCTGCGGCATACGTTGGGCGGCTTCATAATTCCATGATGCCTGCTGCACGAGTCTTGCTCGAACAGTGGAGGATGCCATGCCTAGGAATCACTATTATTGGTGAGTGAGCCCTCAATGACGTCCTTGACCTGTGGTTTAACACCCGACTCCTCCAGGGCATGAAGTCAGATTTTATGCCATCATCTTACTTGGTCACCAGTATCGGGTCGTCAGCCTCACCCCCGCATTGTCTTGTCTTCGGTCCGCAAGCAGTGGCTGGGAACGGGAAGTGCTGTACGCTGCCTTTGCGGCTGCGTGCGCGCTGCAAGTCTTTATGCTTGGCGATATCGAGCATCACCTCCACACCCCGCCTCCGCCTATCCCCAGAAAGACCTACAGCCTCCCTGCAGTATCCAAATTAAAGAAACATGGCGTGCCTGGCGAGTACATCGAGTTCCAAATCGCCGGGTACCATCCCAGTAGGCAAGACTATCGGCAGCTGTACTTTGCCCACACTAGTGAAAACCCGGACTCAAAAGCCTTGATTCTTGTCAAATTTTCTCGAACGTACTGCATTGACCTGCACGCATTCCGCTTCAGCAAGGGTCATGCACCAAGAATCCTAGGATTCGAGTACCTTCCTGGTGGGTGGTATGGGATTGCGATGGAATACCTCCAGGATGTGGTCGCCCTCGAAAACGCTCAGTTTGAGAGGCAGTTGATGGAACTGATCGAAGAGTTTCACGGAGAAGGTTTTGTACATGGTGACCTACGAAACGTCAATATCCTCTGTGCTGACGAACAATTCTGGTTGATCGATTTCGACTGGGGAGGTAAGGATGGGGAGGTTGTGTACCCAACGTCAAATCTGAATCCCGAGTTAATGGCTGGCCGGATCATTGGCGATCTGAAGATTCGCCGAGAAGACGATATACGAATCCTTCGCAACACGCTAGATCGGTTCAAGTCTTAATCTCTCTTTCGCTTCCTCCCTCTTCAGAAAAGTGTATTCGTTTACCCAATTGATCAAACCGGTTTAAATGTCACTGTTATATTAGACAGACATAAATGCAGTCAACAAAGTCCAAGTAAGGTAGGACACAGCCGGAAAGAAAGGGAACAACCAATTCGCACCCGCGCGACCCCGTTGTCATCCTTCGATTGCAGATTGTCGGATGTATGCATCTTTTGGCGAAGGATCGAGCGACCCGTACGTGACCTATTATTATCGCTTGACTGTCGTCATTCCATGCCAGTTGTATCTGTGGACGCCATCATTTCTTATGGATCCTTTCCCATCTGTCACCGGTTTCCCCGTATATTCGTTCTAACCATCCATGCAGCTTCGTTATCGCGTCCGTCTTGAACATTCGCCAGAAAACCGCCGTTGTAAAGGCCTTGAACCCTGTTTACTCGCCCAAGGATGCCATGTCCAACTTTCCAAATTACAGCCGGCTCGACGACTCACAGCTGGGTGCAAACAGCGATAACGAAGTCATTTTACCCACTCATGATCGGGACATGATCGAGAGGCTGTAGTTATTATATACCAACATGTGCCTGTAATGGCCCATTTCGAACTAAATGCCATCAATTTATATCCCAATTGTTGCATAAAGTTGTTGGTTGACACCACCTTGCGCGATGCCGGAAGATACTACGAAAGGAGAGTACACATGTATTTCCTGCCAGATATTCTGAAGGTTCCTGAACCCAGCTTCACTGTGCCTTGGTGCTTTCTTTCTTCTGCAGAGTTCTCTGAGGCAGGTCGGAGGAGAATGTCGATGGCATCACACAGCTGGTGCGAACGGCCGGGCAGCCATTCGGGATTCGAGGTACGAACCAAGAACGTATGGTCGGAGTCGACAAGAAAGGTAGGATGGTTTCTTTCGCTGGAGATGGTGTTTGTCAGGGCCGTGGTGCAGGCTGTGGAGTGAACCTCTCACCAGTCATAGGGCATGCGAACAAAATCGGAGACCACATCCCCTACTGTGCCCCCCTTCATAACCTGCTGCCTAGCAGCAGGGGGCGACACACTCGGACTGTTCGGGAAGCGGACCTGGTCACCGACACTGGCAAAGAGCGGGCTCTTTGTCTGTCGATCCAACGTTAACATCCGCGGACCTGACGGAACCAACCTTTTCTGGTGTTCCCTCCGCACCTTATCTCCGCAGATCCCAACATTGACAAACACGACGTCGACTGTCATCCCGCCCATGATCCATACACTAGCGTATAAAAGATGGGCTTCCTCGACGTAGCATCCCCACACAGTCCCTCTGCTTTTCCCACTCACTCCTCTGTAATCTCCGTTCGACTGAACGATTCATGGGACCGGCCTGTGCAATTGATGGTCCGTGCGCCCCTATCCTTTTCCATTACCAAACATGTTCCATTGCTCCTCCGCCTGTCCTTTTCGGCGTATCGCCCCCAATTATCACCACTGCAGGCGCGACTTGAATGGTCCGTGCTCAACTGATTGACAGCCTTCTCCGTCAGTACCTGCTTCAAGACTTGAGTTCGCGACGCATTCTTTTCCGCTCGTTCGGCAAACTCGGATCTCCAGACCTCCGAATTCTGCTTTTTCAAAGTCTAATCTGAACCCCCGTCTATTCTTGCCGCTCGCTCCTCAGATGGGGAATTGAATCGTATGGCAAATCTTATCTCTTCACCGACGGGGAGTAACACCTGGGGTTCTCTGAGGCCTCTTTCCGTCGAGGATTGTTTTTGTCTGTGATTGAATCTTGATTCTGGGGACATGAGAGCTTGAGAGTGACCGCATATATGAGATCAAGTCGTATGTTTCTTCTTTCCCGAGGACAGGAGCGAACTATTTAATTATGGCTCAAGTCGTTGGGATGCCACTTCTGAGTTTCGACGGTTTCCAAATCATTCGAGTAAAGCTTTGCAACGAGAATATCGGTCCCGTGCTTGGCCTCGAAGTAAGAATCTGGGCCAGTCGTATGAACCCCGCTATTGGATGCTGGCCATGTGCCAGGAACAACCAGAGCGGCGGCTTTAACTTATACACACCTTTGCACTGCTGCTACATTGTATCAACTTCATCATTCTCTTGACGGGCACTTCCACCTCACTTTGAGCTTAAAATGACCCCAACCTACGGTTCTCGTCTTCTTGTCTCTTGACAGACACGGAAGCATCAATGAACACCATCTCTCAAGTTTGAATTCCGTGCGAGGAGTCAGTCGAGCTCATACAAGCTCATATACACGGTATTGCGACAACTACCGTTCCTTAATTAGGTCATGGCATTTATTCCCTTTCGTAGGATGATCATCGCCTGACCATAGATACGAGTATCGTATTATGTACATGCCGTTCCTCTTTATTTAATCATTCGATGTTTCATATCTGGTTGAACGCTGTGAGAACGGAGAAAGAACTTGTGAACACGTACTCCATACGTCTTCATTTCGGTATGCAAAAATACAGACGAACCCCACCTAAACTATAACTAGATAAAACATCTCAACGATTATGACTTACACAACATGTAATTTACCATCCTTGCTCCCGTTCAAGCTGCCGTCTATCGTAGTTTTTTCAGAACGGAACTTGACGTCGGTAAAGTCCTCGAGACGATGCTCTTCCGTGACAGTTGTTACTGTAGGCATAGTGCCACTATGTCTGCCAGAGCGCCCCTTGCTCTCGAAGTCCCCGCGGACCCAAGAGGGTATCATGGACCCATTTGCTGCACTTGTGAAGCCCGACTTCTCCGACCGAGCCGCATGCGCCCGGATAGCAATAAGAAGGAACACAATCCCTGTATAAATCAAACCAAAGTCAGCACCCAACTCATCTCCGCCGCACACAACCGGCCTCAAAGCTACATTAATGATCGAACTAACCTGTAAGGGGGACCAACGCATGCTGCAGAATAACACCCGAAGGATGGCTGAACTGGAGAATGATCAACACCAAGAGGATGCTCGTGTACAGAAAAGCGCTCTCGATCATGATCCTCACCACGGAGAGGAGGTTGACGCCGCCCGAGACGGTCATCCCCGCCTGCCTCGTCTCATGGTGCTGTTTCCATATCTTATACGCGATGAGGCCGGTGGTGAGAATGTTCTGGCAGAACGCGAGAGGGAAGTTGAGTCGGAGCATCCAGTACATGTACCCCCGGTCGACGGGGATGCTATTGCGGTTCCGGTTCCCGAACCACGCCATGTTAGCTCCTTGGGCCACTGAGTCCGAGGACGGCCGTGTCAGTACTTACGTTGCTTGGGTATATGAGGAATTAAACTACGCACCCACGTTCCCGAGCAACAATAGGATAGGGAGGAGGATGACCCAGTAGTTTTTCTTCCATATGAGCCAGCATCGATAAATCTGGCAAAGGCAAACGTTGTTAGTGAGGTACGGAAACAAGGGTGGCATGGGGACGCACAACGAGGATGTCGGCGATCCAGATAATCAGTGCAAGGATGAGTGGGAACGCAAAGCAATCCCAGTTGTTCATGCTCCTCAGGAAGGTGACAGGGTATGCGTAAGAGGTCTCGTACGCATACGCCTTGAGCATCCTGTAAATATTCAAAACTTCAAAACACAGGTATTAGTTCTCTATCGCACTCCACAAAAATTCACTCACAGTTATGTATCGTAATCAAAACGAAAAGACTGAAGCTTCCAGCCAGGAATATCTTTGAAGGCATAGTGTTCAGCGTGCGCTTGCGAAGCATGATGTTCAAGGCCGCAATGAACATCGTGAAGTATACGCCATACAGGAGGGACTGTTTAAGTTCAGCCAAGCGTCAGAAACGGTTCCAAGGGAGACTTTGGGAATAGAGAAATAGCGCATACCTCAACCCAGAAGCAGAGGAGGTAATACACCTTGAATTGGAACTGTTCGCCTGTATAATGACTGGCGACCTCGGGCGGGGGTTGCAGCGGCATTGCTTCACAGCTACTCTTACAATTTGAGAAAGGGGGCCTGGGGAAAGACGAAGTGGTTCAAGCTGACCTTTATCCAGTCTATGACATAAATACGAAATCATTCCGTCAAGCTCCTACTTTCCTTGGAAGTAGGCCCTTGACGCAGACTCTTTCCGGATATATCCCCACCTACTTACACCTGAGCGCTGCAATGCCATCTCATTGGCTAACATCAGTTTCGTAAAGTAGACTTTCTGGGAAATGCTTCCCTCACGATCGTGGGGCTGTCTACCGTATATTATCTCCGAGAATCCGACAGATCAGAATGTCACCGCCGCTCGATGTACAGGGGCTTGGGCTTGGGCTTGGTTTCACCATCGCTGCTCCTGGATTTCTGCAGCCAAACACATATGATGCCCAGGAAGGTTACCTATGCACGAGTCGAGATGATGTTTGCCCTGTTACCACTGGGCAGGTTGACAGGAAGAATCAATACGTTCATGGGAAGACCATTGCTACATAGAATCAAGCAAATATGGCGCACTGCGTCAAACTTGGAGTCTCCTCCAGCGCATACGCGCAGTCTTCGTCGGTGCAGACTGTCTACGGCGAGCACACCGACCGCGCTACGCACTGCGCTCCACTTATACATATGTACACCATCGAACAAAGATGTGATAACGATTTTCTCCTTTCCCATGAATCTTTGCGGAAACGTTTCAAGGCGGCAATGCCTCCAAAGACCAGGTTTGTTGGGATCACGGCCCTGTCGGTGGCGCTTGATCTCTATAACTCTCTCGGAATGCATTGATCCCCTTCAGGGCATATATCCTTCACCGCGAAATCCGGTTCCTGTGGAATTGGGACAAGGCGGAGAACAGTTCCCGATAGGACCATGCACGATGAAAATTGAGGTTGTCTTGCCAGGATATGTTCCACGCCCTTCCCGAATGATTGATCTTTGATATGCATGCATTCACCTTTAGAGACACGGTATTTAGGGCACCGGAGCTGCGATTATGCATGCCGCTCATCAGTACTATGCAGCCTGTCAACTTGAGAGTTCCGCGGCGGAAGCAACAGAGGCTAGAGCCCCATGCACTTTGAGCGATCCAAGAAGCTTAGTTATGCTCTGTTAGATTCTAATCAAAAGTCTTGAACATTCAGAGCATACCCGCAGAGTCCGAAGGGCGCCGATATATAAATAACGATGATTTGCACCGTCAGAGAGTAGATGAGGACACGATTGGCAATGTGCCATGCTAGATGTGGAATTTGCTTGAGTTCCTTTGGAGGTACATATCCGCAACGATCAGAATCAAGAGAGAAACGGAGTCTAACATCAAGGACTGAATAAATCCATCCATCAATTGAAGTTACCTGATATGTAGAACTTGGCTATTTTTGTCACGTCTAACATGAGAAAGCCGAGTGGTAGTTATCTCTCTCTGGAAACTTACAGTGGTATGCTACTAGACTATCTATGTGGTACTCGGGTCCTTGAAAGTCGAAACTTACCTAGTTTTAAGGGCGATGGACTCCGAATGCTTGTACTTCAGTGATAGACCAATATGGTTCATTATGACAGTCACGTTAAGCTGCCCTTTAGGCGACGGGGTTTTGAGAAGAACATGTCGGACTCTCGTCGAATTACATTGCATAAATTAACGCTTTTAGGACAAACTCTATCTAAGATACTCACAGTGCTTCAGTTCGCGAAAACAAACCTATACAACATGCGGTTTGAATTCTTTGCTCTCGTTGAGCCCTTCATCGATGGTCTCCAACGCTGGAGAGGGCCCTTTACCACCCGAGCGAAACTTTAAGTCGACGAAATCGTCAAGGTGATGTTCCTCTGTGACAGTGACCATCGGCATGCTAGCACGCCTCGTACTAGATACACCGTTGCCCTGGTTGTCTCCGCCAATCCACGAGGGCACCATGGACCTTTGAGGCACGCTGGAGAGTCCAGAGCTCTCAGTACGTGCCGAGTGTGCGCGAATGGCGATGAGGAGAAAGACGATTCCTGTATTGCATAATCTGAGGTCAATATTTCTTCGTACAACGCATACATGTCCGGGAAAAACGAACAGACCTGTGACGGGGACCAAGGCGTGCTGTAGGATTACGCTTGATGCATGACTGAACTGGAGTATAATCATAGCCAAGAGAATGCTAGTGTATATGAAGGCACTCTCGACTATTATGCGAGCAATAGAGAGGAGATTGACGCCGCTTGAAATGGTCAAGCCCACTTTCTTCGTTTGCCTGTGTTGTTTCCAGATTCTGAAAGCAATTAAGCCAGTGGTGATGACATTTTGGCAGAAGGCGAGGGGGAAGTTTAGGCGGAGCGTCCAGTACAAGTAACCATATGTGACAGGAATGCTCCGACGGTTAGGGTTTGCCATCCACGTCAAGTTAATTCCCTGGACGACTACCATGTATATGTTGCGTTAGTACACCTTTGTTTCAAAAGAA
The DNA here is from genome assembly GCA_004369085.1 of Coprinopsis marcescibilis. Lineage (NCBI taxonomy): Eukaryota > Fungi > Basidiomycota > Agaricomycetes > Agaricales > Psathyrellaceae > Coprinopsis > Coprinopsis marcescibilis. The sequence goes on along the minus strand of ML210439.1, from coordinate 1,273 downwards.
CGACACGTACCTAAGCTACCAATAAGCAAGAGAACAGGAACGACAATGACCCATGACCTTTTCTTCCAGACGAGCCAACAACGATAAATCTAGCGCACGTAAACGTTCACAACGCAATCTGAATATGGAGCGAGGTAAATGACTCACGACAAGAATATCGGCTATCCAAATAACCAACGCGAGTATGACAGGAAAGGCGAAGCAGTCCCAATTGTTCAGATCTCTCAAAAATATAGCAGGGTACGCAAACGAGGTTTCATAAGCGTAGGCCTGAATCATCCTGTGTACATTTGTGACTACACATGGTAAGCGTAAGTATTTCGATAGAACTGCCTTCGATATCCTTCACTTATGCACTCACAGTTGTGTATCGTGATCAGCACGAATAAACTAACTACGCCAATGAGGAAGACCTTTGACGATGTGGTGTTGTGAGCTCGCTTCCTGAGCATGATATTCATGGCTGCAATGAACACGCAAAGATATATACCATACAGCAGCGACTGGAGTGAACTTGTGTTAGTAGCAATCATGAAGCCTGAAGGCGATCTTATGCAGAATGGGAGAAATTCGTGCCACACCTCAACCCAAAAGCAAAGAAGATAATAAACCCTATATTCGAACTGCTGCTCAGCATACGCATTGGCAACCTCGGGTGGAGGCTGTAGGAACATAGTTGTTGGAATGCTGGCGTCAGTGACGCGGGCAATTGGGGGGTCCCTGGGAGGAAAATGCGAGATTGTTCAAACCCCCGGTCCTTCATAAGTAGGTCAGCCACCAACTCTTTCCAGCGTATGTGGACCTGGCGTAGGCCCTTGTTGCCATCATATTGGGGCATACCGTATCATGGATATCCCGTTACTCTGAACCATGTCGCACGATGGCGGCGCAGCTGGTAGTTGCCGGCCCCCTGGTCACTGTGCCCCCATCAGTAGTACATTGAATTGGCACGGAAGTCGCCGGTTGAATCGTGTATGCTGTGGCCGTCCGAGTTAGTCCAAGTCAGTGAGAGACTCATGGCGACCATGATACTTGAATGGATAAAACAAGGGTCAGAACGTAGTACATCCAGTCTCAGGGGAACTTCAATTGACTCATGAAGTGCCGCATCGAAATGCCCGTTCCAGTCGGAGGGACTTGCAAACAGAGGCCAAATTTGAGTGAACATTTAAAGGCGCTGTAGAGACTGGGACTTGGCTGTGAACAGCCAAGCCCATCTCTGTTCTCCTATCACAACGCATCTCGCACCCAACAGCGCCAACACGGTGCAATC
>ML210438.1:0-28426 GCA_004369085.1 Coprinopsis marcescibilis | reverse complement strand
GAGCCAAGAGGCTCTGGAATATTCGTATATGCAAGACAGAGCCCTAAACACGGGTATAGATACGATGAAAAACGATTTACCGGCCCAATCTTCCCTGTGTTTGAGGTATTTTCGGGTCTTCAGGGTCGGTCTCCCACGCACTAAGCCAATTCTGGACCTTGCTGGGTGCTCGGAAGCGAGATGAAGTCCAGGGTGGGTGCCCGATGATCGAAAGAGTGGGGCTGAGGGTGTTTTGGGGCGGAGATGTGGCTTGAAAGGGGATTTGGATGCATGCGACGGGCGGGAATCTCGAAGTTTCGGTGGTCACGTGATCAGGCGCCTAAATGATTGCACCGTGTTGGCGCTGTGGGTGCGAGATGCGTTGTGATAGGAGAACAGAGATGGGCTTGGCTGTTCACAGCCAAGTCCCAGTCTCTACACCCTCTTTGAGGCCGTACCTTAAAGTCCAAATGGAGATTAAATGAGCTCCAGATGGTGATTGTGCTCGCTCAGACGTGTTTTATGATTATTTTGTGCACCCCGGCAAACAAACTTGAAATTCTTGAGTAGGAATAGGAATCTGGGAAGCGGCGAGAATCCAGTTCGATTGAGCATACAATAACCACTGCTCAGACAATTCAACTACACGATCTCGCCTCGACTATGGCGCCAAGGTAATTGGTATATCTACCAAAGGGGTACTTGTAGGCGTGACTGTAGTCTTCGGGTAACACGTACAATACGGGCACCCAGTCGCGGGCGAGTGAATCCCGTTGTTCTCGTCACTTTTGCAGCCGGGGCAGGAGAAGACGGGACACGGCAACGTCGTCGTAGAGGCCGCAACTACACAGGTGCACTGCGCGCAGTCGGTACTTGGCTTCCACGTCCGTGTCACAAGCCCCGTTTCTGTGCATGAGAAATTGGCGGGGCACCCTGTGAAGCGCGGGCAGAAGTCGCAGAAGGATGTTTCGGCTGTGATCTGGGTAAGCGAATGTACTTGGGAGGAAGATGTGGGCGCTTACGGGTTTGATTGTCGGGGAAGCAGGCGGCTGCCATGTAGTCATAGGGATATCTAGGTGAGATGATAATTAAGTCAGTCCGGACTGTAGAGAGAATGTCGTTCGAGGAGACTGTCGCTTACACATTGCACACGGTTGGACCGGTGTACCCAGGACCACCACCTAATAGTAGGTACAAGGCAGTCGACGTGAGTAATAAACATTATATCTGATATCAAGAGGAGACATCCTACATTGCTCGTACGGATATGCCTCGTATCGGGTCCCCAGAACGACCGTGCTCGAGCGAGGGTACGCGAGGCAAGTACACTGCGGACAACGCGTCCCGTCGTAAGTCACGGTTTGGTACGACCCCGACATGCATCCCCCACACTGCGTCCTAGTGCATGGCGCGCAAGTGGACATCGAGTTCGTCACCCCTAGTAGAGTTCCAAGTCAGCTTTTAGTATTTTATTTTTTGTTTATGCGACGCTGATTATATATGAAGTTCTGAAGACTTACAGACTCTGTGGTCTAACTCGCAGGTCAGGTAATGGGGCGACCAGTTTTGGTATCCAGGCCTGCGAACGTTCGCTGCGTGAGCGTCTGTTGACAAACCTATAGTTCTAGAGGTAGACGTACGGTGCGCATTGAGTGGGTCCTGTATACCCGATCCCACCACCTAGTAACCCGCAAAACAAATATGATCGTCAGCACGAGAGATACCAGTCATCAAGATCAGAACCTACACTCAGCGTAGGGAAGAACATAAGTCGGTGTCGCAGTTATCGCGGCTGCGATCGCACTTTCTACAGGTGAAGGAACAGCAGCAGCAGCGGTCTCGAACGCAACTGGGGACCTGATCTCGCCACGACCATGCAGCCAAGCCCCCTCGACGGCGACGGAGAAGAGGATGATCGATAAATTTAGTGTAAGCTGCATTATTTTGGACAGGCTTGAGAAGTAAGTCAGTGATGGAGAAGATTGGGGTTCTCGTTCTCGAGAAAGCCGGCCTTTAAAAGGAACGGGAACCGGGATCGAACCCTCCTGCTGCGCAATGTCAAGAGTGGCTATAAGATTAGCCGCCAATCGATTTTGAATATGCTGCCAGTCGTGGAGTCTGGACGATGGATGCCTTCTTCGTGTTTCACGGGCAAGTCCAGGGGTGCGGATCAAGGAACTGAATACAGAAGCGCTTCGCGAAAGAAAGAAGTCGTTGATAGATAGAATTCGGGGTGTAAAAGGGCGAATAAACGGCAGTTCTAATGGCCATTATCGATGACCTGATTGATCGTCACGGTCGTGCACTCTGACCCCTTTCTTTGTGAATGGGATTCCCTTCGCATACGGTCAGGGAAGGCTTCATACATGCAACCATCTTTTAAACAGAGTTCATTCCCAATAAACGGTTACGAGACATTTGTGTATTTAGAAGGATCTAGATCTCAATAAACGACAGATAACAGCGTTTATTCGCGATAAAACCAGGGGTTACTGCTTGCACGAGACGGATAATAAACGTTGTACAGGCATAACGTGAATAAACGTCCCGTTTAACGGAAAAGGTCCGTGATAGGGACCCCCATTTAAACGAATCCTGTAATATTACAGTTTTCTGAGAGATTCAAGGACTTGGGACTCAAAGGAATCCAATTATATATTACAGGTAATACAAATACACGCCTATTCGTCCAACTAAACTAGCCGCTCAATCAAACAACGTAATTTTATACCGCGTCACAACGCCCTTATCCGTCCCAACACGCACCGTCGTCTCCTTCCACCCATCCTTAGCCCTCGCCATCCCCCCACACACCCTCTTAACCGCCCCCTCCTCGTCCTTATCACCCTCCCAAGGCCACTCCACCACCCCCTGCGCGCTAAACGCCTCCACACTCTTCCTCACCCCATGAAACACATTCTTCATAAACGTCGGGAACAAACACAACGGCATCCTCGCCGTCTCCTTCACCCCCTCCAACACCCACAAAAACCGCACATCATGCCGCGCATGGAGCCACTTCAGCCCCTTGCCCCCCTCCGCCTCCTCCACCGACAGCGCCGCCTGGTCGCCGCCCTCCCACTGCAGCGCCCCACCAGGTGTAAGGTAGTCCCACATGTGCGGAAAGGTGGTGATGGCGCTGACGCGGTTCCAGCCAGGCTTGAGCGACGCCTTCTCCGGCTGCTGCGATGAGCCCCAGTAATACCACGACATCGTGTTCGCAGGGTCCGCCGCATCAAATACGAATGGCGATTTGGATCCGGGCGCCCCACGCGTGAAGAACGTGACGCACTCTTGCTTCTGCAGGAAAAACTCGAGCGAGGTGGCGGTTGGCAATACACGTTTGGCAAAGTTGCGGAAAGATATGGAGGTGGCGGGTGCACCGTCGTCGTCGTCGGGCGAGGGGTGGTCTGCCGCGGCAGATTTGGATTTGGATTTGTCCTGGTCCTGGACCATCTTCTTGAGGTCCCCAAATATCTCGCCGGCGCCGGCGCCCTTGTCCACGTCCTTCGCGCCCTCCGCATCTGCCTTCAAAGCCCCTTTATCCCTCCACAGAAACGCGCCCTCCGGCAACTCGTCCGTGGCGACATAGAACCGCTTCAGGTCATCCTTCGTATACCCCGTCTGCTGGAACGTCTTCTCTGCCACCTCGATGTTGCCCACCGATGGTAATGCCGTAGGCCGCAGGTAATTCGTGGGATTGGCGAGCGCATTCCATTTTGCCTCCAGTTCGTGGTACTCCAATCCGTTCGACACCATCTCCAACAATTCGCCGATCATCCCGCCCCGCAGCGATGAGAGGCAGCCTGCCCAAGCCTTCGCGGCGTAGAGGTGGACGAGGTTTTGTCGCTCGACCTGCCCGCTTCCCAACCCGTCCACCTTCACAACGAACTTGCGCAACCACTCGATAGCCGGCTTGTGCGACGTAGAGTAGGGGAGCTTCTCGTGGAGGAGGTGGTGTGTCTTGTTGATGTTTTCGAGCGTGTTGTCGTCGATGATCCGAGTGAGCATCCCGTTCGCCGTTTGCATATCGACAATTCCGGACGTATCCTGAATGACGGGCCAGGTTTTGGGATCGAGGGTGACGCTGAAGTGCCTCCAGGCCGTCTCCGTTGTCTTCTCCCTGCCCAGCTTCAAGTCGTCTACGTTGAGGAGCTCGTACCGCTCTCGTACACCCTTCCCTGCAAAAGCTGACCGGATAGCTTTCACCGCGCCGTGATAGATGTCTGGTACACCCACTGCATCAATGTCGGCGTCGTTGGGCCAGAGCAGTGGCGAAAGCGTCCCGTCGTCATCATTGATGGTGCAAAGGTCCCCGTATCTGTTGAGGAAGTGCCCGCAAGCGTTGCAGTTATCGGACTGGCGCATGTCTGCGGGGAGGTTCTCGAGGTGTGTGGTGAAGACCGGTTTGTCGAGGTTGGCGTGGAATAGAGGGGCGCCGCTGGCGCGTTTGTCAACTGTACGCTGCAAGGCCGTGTTGAGCTCGCTGAACAGCTTCCTCAATGCTTCGATGTCATAGGTAGGGGTGTTTGGGGACGCTCCTGGAAGAGTGGTTGTCGCGGTGGTGCCTGTGGGGAGTCCTGGCACATCTTCGGCGTGCACCAGCTCAAAGTCGTCTTCGTCGATAGAGGGTCGAGTATTTGAAGTCATGTTGGACTGTGCTGAAGGACAGTAGGCGATTTTCACTCTTTAAGGGCTCAGCAGGAGGATGTGGCGTGAGTCAGACTGTCAATGTGATGGGCGCTGTGGGTGCCGGCCTAAATGACAAGCATCGAGTCAGATTGGCATCTGAGTCCTGTAAACGAGTCAACACTGAAGGCTGTACCGGTTGAAACTGAACGTACCTACACATAGAACCCGCGGCTTGAACCATCTAATTTTCTTGAGAATTCGACCTGGGATCTCCGCTATGGCCAGAAAGATATCGCGTATGGTGTAGGTGCATAATTCGGGCGTTGGGCAGTCGAACTTGCATCTTCCCAAGTAAGTGGGCGATACGTTGAGCACAGTCTGTAGAAGCAAAACAGCTTGACGTCGGACGACCACAAGTTGGAATATTCTGCGTGTGTATTGGCGTGTTTGTCTGCCTCGGCACAATCCGGCCGTCGATAAAAGATCGGGCGCTAAAAAGTGTGTGCTGATTTCTGATGGACGTCGTCCATTTCACGCATTGTGGCCAAGGTATGGTGTGGAATAAAGGCAAAGATCGACTGGACCGACAAGTATCGATTCTATTCCATGCATGAAAGCATACATTTGGTTTAACACGCTGACTACCCTCGACCTTCAGGGTGGCGGGAACATAAACCCTTCCAGTCGAATGAAACTGAACCCATCGAATATCGCTTTATCTCTCTCCGCCTCCCCTCCCGCTAACATATGATTACGCCTCCCAAAGTGATACAGCCTGTACAACGCCACAGGCCTGATATTCGGGTTCTGGGGGCACGGGAACCTGTTCTGGTACACATAGAGTATCTGCTCGACCTGGTACTTGTTCGGACCGTTTATAGCAGTGTTCATCTCGGTAACGTCGGTCGTGTAGAGATGATCGAAGATGGCGTTGCTCCAGAGTCGGAAGAGGGGAATCATGTCAGGCGTCTCTGGCACCAACCACACTTTGCCTATGCCGGGCAGAGCAGAGTTGAATACGTAGCCTCGTCGCGTGGCTTCTGTGAGCTCGGCTGCGCTGATGGAGAAAAGCCAGTCGCCTTCCCCGGGATGGTTTGCGCGGAATAGGGGGTGGGATCGCGTGCTCAGCTGGCCGCAAGATAGGTCTTGACGAGCCTGTCATTTGGGTTATGATGCTTGCTTTAGGGAATGAGCATTGAGAGAATGAGGGAATCCATACCACGAGTCTGTGTTCGCTAGTTCCATTGACGGGCGAAGCCAATATCAAATCGAACGCACAGGCGAAGACCAAGACAAAGATGTACACGAGATTCATCGCGAAGCTGTGAAGACCTCGCAGTAGCGAGCCTGTGAGGACGGCTGGTGACATCGCCTTTATAGAGGCACGGAACAGATACAGTCCCCACAGTCTATTAAGCACTCTTGAGAACGTTGATCCATACCAGCTTCTCTTTGACACTTCACCATGCGCTCAATCCTTCAAGTTAAATCCCGCCCAAGGGAGAAGCCCGTCCATCACGTCAGGTTTCTCATGCCATAGTAGGCTGGACTGTACTCTATGGTGTCAAACATCCTTTCGATATCCCACAACACACAAAAGAAGGGTGCATAGTCTGCAAGCAATGCGCCAGCACAACTGTCGGCTTTTTTATTGTGCATGACAGATCCGAATGGCAGACAAGATGAATACCATTCACGAGGTAAGCCAGTAAAATGTCCATAAACGCGGCCGGACTGGTACAGCCAGATCTAGTACACACATACATAAGTATCCACACTAGGTACATTTCAATTCCGGAACGTTCTCTCCGAATCAGTCTCAAAACTTAGCACATGTCTTTTATGAGCAAATACCAGAGCTGGCAGCTGCTGATCGGTACTTGATCCTGTGTGCCGATGGTCCCACTTTCGCAGATCGAGGAGGAAGCGGGCGGTCATTGAGGCGCGCAGACTGCAGTGTCAGTATATAAGTAAGTAGCGTATTAATATCTGGTAAGTAATGTGTAGAGTATAGTAGAGGTGGAATGCACTTACGGAACGTTGAAGTCGTTGGCAATTACCGCGACCATGGGGTAACTCTTGAGGTGAGAAGTGTGAATCATGTGGACATTCGGAATGAGGTGGAGACATACCGAGTAGAGGAAACCAAGTGTCAAGATCCATGTGGTAGTAATTATGCTATATTGATGTCAGTGAATTTATATCTTGTGTATGCTAATAGTAGACGTGAATGAGCTCGATACCTGAGGTACAGAAGATCTCGAAGGAGGTTAGAGGTGCAGAAGCCGACAAAATAACATTAAGGCGACGCTTACCCGGAGAGTGTACTATAGCATGGATCTCGTCATTACCATATACCTCAAAACGAGCACTTTTAGATAATCGAAGGGACCGCCAGGCATGGACCGAAGCGAGGATAAACACGCATGTTTCTAGAAAAGCTCCAATGAGCTCATCCAGAAAAAGTGTATGGGCCGGGTTTATAAGTCCGGCGCTAAAAGACATCAGCGATGTCTATACATCAGTGTAAATTAACAATTAACGTACTTGTATTGAAAACGAAACAAATGTAACTATAATAATTTGATGTCAGTTTGAACTTTGACAAGGACTTGGCTTAAAGATCACGAAAACGTACCAGCCGCACAACAAGTCACACTATCCCACCAATCCCAAAGAAGATCAGAACAGCCTTGCTTCTCTTGTACAGTGCAAAGATCCGTAAAGTCCACGTAGCTAGGAGCGTTTTGAGCCTCTATCACACGAGAATGATAGTGCAGATTCCGCGTTACCAAGTATTGCAAACGACGCAAGGATTCCTAATGTTCCTTCAGCCAAAGACGCTGCATTAGCCTTGCCACTGGTTCTCGGCGGGAGGAGTATATGTCCATGCACGTCCAAGAGTCGAATCACTGGGCGCCCAACAGGTATGTACCGGCATATCATGTAGAGGACCGTGGAGAATTTGACGGGCAGTGTCCAAATATGGCTGATCTCGTCCTCGAACCTCGACGCATACTCGCAGAAGAGAAATACTGGGTAGGCGCGATGAGAATGTCTCTTTAGCAGGGTATGTATACATATGAGATTCAAAACACACCAAGAGACGAAAGATGCCCTGATTCTATCCAGACGTAGTAGTCCATCATATAAAGATACACTGGATGGCCGCGGACGCGTGTAATCTGCCATTGCATCGGTGATACTTATAGGGTGCAAGCATGGTAGGTATAGTGTAGAGTGGATCTGTCTCTGGTCACCGTGGTGACAAGATGTGGTTATTTTTATTTCGGTTCCCAATCAATGTTGATGTTTTTCATCCTTCTTTGTCTCCTTGTTGCCAAGGATCAACAGGGCCAGCACTGTAAGTAACTTTCCATCTTCTTTCCTTGCTTCGGACAAGTGATTGCTCTGATGACATCAACAATAGGGGCATTCCTGACACAGCGACGCGACACCCGAGAGAAAAGGTATCTCTTGACCCTCACTATCACAGATGATGGTTAATATTATACCTGGTAAATCAGGTTCTGGAGCTGGTAAATTGAGTGCAACTGTATATTCGACTTCTGGACAAACTCGCCGCGATACCAAACCCCTGATTCGGTGTTGGGGGAGGTAGCACAGCCATTATCTAACATGATCTAATCTAATCTAGGCTGGACCTTTGGAGCCATGGGTCCAATGGGAATCATCGTGACCACGAAGCAGATAGAAGCGTTGGGCATGCTTCAGGCACAGACCGTGCCTCACTTCGCTAAAATATCGCTGGGGATGATCTTCTGATTGTCGCTCACCATGCAAGAAAGCACCGAACCTTGAGAGAAACTTCGACCGGAGTGGAAGCCACCGGGCCCTTGCGCACGCACGGGCAACGATATTTTGCTTCTTAACTGCGGATATCTTGGATCCTTCCCAAGCTCCACCTCACAAAGACAGACAGGAGCAAAATGGAGGTATCGTCCGAGATGGGCGCTCGAGACTGTGGCCGGAAGAATAACGAAATCAACTTTTCTCAGTGAGCAGTGAGATATTTCGGATAATCTTTGGTTTTGACTTCTTTCTGACGCATGAGCGCAGGTATCTCTAGGAGGTTCCCGCCCCGCACGCAGACGCGTATAAAAGCCTTAAATTTATTTTTGAAATGATTGTCAGTCCATCAAGGTTCAAGTCTCTTCACTGCCGCTTTCGGAAAATGGCAGCGAAGCTAGCTATGAGTCTTCTCTGTGCTATTTCTGTCTCAGTCGTACTTCATACCACTCTCGTTGGGGGACATGTTGTACATCATGCCAGACGGGGCGAGATTACGGACACGCTCGCTCCCCAGACTGTCGTCGGCACTGCACACATAACTTCGAGTGCACCTTTGGTTGCAACACCAGCTCCTACATATGTCCCCCCCTTTGGTCAATGTGCGTTGCATACTATAGGCTCCCGTTCTGTCGTTGTTCTCTAACAAGCTACATAGGCGGCGGCGGAACGACATACACAGGGCCCTCCCAATGCCTCCCGTGAGTCCCTTACGAACAGGTTACCTGCATAGCTGTAGTATCTGAACCACGCCAATAGACATTCCCTTGGTAATGGACACTGGACTTGCCAGCCAAACTATGTCACTCGTACGTCATTCTGCGACGCTTAAATGTGACGAAGCTAACGAATCAATTGCATACACAGCTGGCGCGTCCACCTGCGGGCCATGCCCCGTCTACAGCTGCTTCCAATGCCCAACTGGATCCTACCAGACCATGACAACCGTCAGCACTCATTGCCCCTCGTGCGCCTGCCACCCGTACCCCCGTCCCACTACAAGTACCCCGGCGATCATCTCCACTCCTGTGCCTCCCAGAAACTGCCCAACGTATTCGTGCCCTGGATGCGGCGGTGGATCCAGGCCAGCCATCACAGCTACAAACCCCGCCCTCTGTCCAACCTGCACTTGCGTCCCAACGTCGCCGATTACGACTGCGATCCCGACTGTGATCACAACACCTCGCCCGAGCAACTGCCCAACGTACTCGTGCCCTGGGTGCGGTGGTGGATCCAGGCCAGCCATCACAGCAACGAATCCTGCGCTCTGTCCGACCTGCACTTGTGTGCCGACGGCGCCTGTTACGACACCTCCTCCCAGTCCAATCACGACGCAGCGCCCACCGTCCAACTGCACCACTTATACATGCCCTGCGTGCGGCTCGGGATCTCAACCGGCCATTACAGCAACGAATCCTGCGCTCTGTCCGACCTGCACTTGTGTGCCGACGTCGCCTATTACGACCGCGATCCCAACTGTGATCACCACTCCACGCCCAAGCAATTGCCCAACATATTCGTGCCCTGGGTGCGGCGGTGGATCCAGGCCCGCCATCACAGCAACGAATCCTGCGATGTGTCCAACCTGCACTTGTGTGCCAACATCGCCTATCACGACGCCTCTTCCTAATCCCGTCACGACGCAGCGCCCACCGTCCAACTGCACAACTTTCGCATGCAACACTACTGGGTGCGGCTCGGGATCTCAACCGGCCATTACGGCGACAGATCCTGCGCAATGCCCTACCTGTACTTGTGTTCCCAGAACCACGACACGCTGAGCACTGGGGAGGGCTGAAATCGCCCTTTGAAGGTCGGACTGGAATACGGAAGGAAACACGAGAAGCCTCGCCTAGGAACAGTATTAGCTGTCGCGGAAAAGACTGCATCATGTAATTCGCCAATCCAATTGATTCTGTTATGACTTGAGTAGCTGAGTGTGACAGATTCGCTGAAGATACGGTATCGCACGTTCTTCGGGATTCCGTCCGCTGTTGTTCGACATTATGAGATTGAAGACTTTGAAGAAGTCTTCGTCATGGGAAAATGAACTGGAAGCCGAAGGATTTTCATTCGGCAGAAGGACATGACTCTATCGAAGTACCTCCGTATATTCTTCGGTTTGTCCGCTAATTGAACTTGGCCAAGGCCCAAACCTCAACATGGGGCCATTGGCCCGTTCTCGTGATTATGGGATTTATGACTCCGCACTGACAGCGAATCCACGTTTTGTGCGAGCTGGAGGGCTTGGTCAAGTAGAAAAGATCTTTAAGGGATGGTTTGTGGATCGGACATTTACTTCGTACCCAGGCCCCAAACCGTGAGTTTTCAGCGGCTTTCCATTTTTCTATCTCATCATCTAACGCGCGCTTTTGCCCGTCAACAGTCAGACACAAATTACAATCGCAATGATGAAGTTCTGCTTCGCTTCGTCGGTTCTCGTCCTCGCGGCTCCCCTCATCTGCATCGTTTCGGCCAACCCGCTACGTGATGTAGGGAACACTGTGGCGGTTACCCAAACCCTCCCCGTTACGAGGCCTGGTTGGCCAGGGCCTCCGCCAACCATGACCAAGATCACAAAAACCAAGACATCTACGTCGACGGAGACTGCGACGACCAGTATCTGTTCGATCGCTTGTCCAATCGCTTGTCCATCCGGCTGGACGTTCATATGCCCGTGCACCTGTGCGCCTCCCTCCGTGACACCTGGACTCCCTATTAGCACTGGCATTTGAATAATTTATAGTTATATCAAAATTGGTGCTTTGCAGTCTTACCTATCTAGCTACCCAGCTTGAATCATTTGGCCTTTGCAAAGGTTCCTTTATTCAACAGGTGTCAAGAGGATTCTTTCGATTGTCCCAAGATCACCGCGATCAAAGTTAAGATAAGATAAGATTCAATCATCCAACTCCCACGCTTCCAGCTGAGCTCGCCGCGTCCTCGTTCCTTCTCGTCGTACTTTTCGTCATCGGAGAGTCAACACAGGGCGAATTCTGCGCACATCGTAAGTTAGTCGCTGCCATGCAATCTCAGACAGAAACTCATGATGTCTTTGAAGCCCAGAGGACTTGTAGCACGACGCGTCAAGCAGTCTTCACGCCGAAATCACAATTTTGGGAGCCACGTAGCCGCAATATTACGACGAAATGGCCCACCTTTTGCGCGCTTACAAGTGAGGAATAAAGCTTGTAACCCTTGACATCAAATCTCAACCAAACTTCTCGTCTTCCGCTGAACTCGCCATTTGGTTGCGTCATTTCGCCAATATCACCTTGATTCGACGCATTTGCAGTGCTGCCCTCCTGCGAAGACCCATGCTCGTTCAATGCGTTACAGCTGCAGGATTGTTTGGGGCGGGAGACATAATTGCCCAACAAGCGGTCGAGAAGAAAGGGTGGAAAGAACATGATGTGAGTCTAGAGTTTGATGTGGACAGCGCGTTCTGTTCCTCTCCCATTTCGTCAATAATTCACTGCTGGCTCGCATGACCCTTTCCTTTTCTGATCACGGAACCATGCTTCACCAGTTTGCTCGAACCGCCAGGTTAACGTTCTACGGCGGTACGTTGCAGTATATCACTCGCATTCTTCGCGCTTCTGTATCCCCCTTTGGCTCCTTGTACTCGTGCTGACTCCGTGTGTAGGCGCCATGTTCGGTCCTCTCATGACGAAATGGTACCAATTCCTGAACCGGCTATACTTTCCCAGTCCTACCAAGGCATTAGTTTACCGGGTGAGGTCTTTCTTTACCGTGAAGCGCCAGTCAGAATTGATGTAGACCCGTAGTTGTGGCTTGACCAAGCCATGCTAACCCCTGGTTAGTGGACCCGCCTACGATGCCCCTGAACACCACTGACGCTATTCCTCAACAGTTGCTGTCGTCTTCTTCTATGGGTCGATGAGTACTCTGGAAGGAAGCCCAGACAAAGCGCTTGGAAGGATTCAAGAGGTGAGAGACTCGCTATCCCCTTTTCTGCCCAGCCATAATTAATCCATCGCTTTCAGGCATACATTCCCACACTCATTCGTAACTGGGGTGTTTTCATCCCCACGCAACTAGTCAACTTCACCATCGTTCCGCCGCATCTGCGTATGGTGACTGTCGGCGTGGTTAGTTTGTTCTGGAGTACGTATCTTAAATTTTTCTCCTCGAATCTGCAGTTCCCCTGCCACCCAAAGAAACGATTCTAATTTTTTTCTAGATACGTACCTCAGCGCCGCGAACGCCAGTGCTCAACGCGCTCTGGCTGATGCTACACCTGAGGATGTCACGCCCTCGACGCCTGTGGTAACGCCCGGTCCAGGTAGCGCGTTGGCCATCCCCGAACCTTTCCAGAGTTCGGAATCCTCCGAAACAAAATGAACTTATGAAGTGTTTGATCACATTTAAACGATAGAGGGTACGCCTAGCCGTAATATCACACCCTACTCATTTGTTATCCACGCTGCCGCGAAAAGCCAGTACATTATGGGAGCTAGAATGATCAACCACAGGTATATCGTTTTCCCTTGGCTCGGTCGGAGGCGTCAAGCGGAGACTTTGATCCAGGCACCTTTATTCTTCTCAGCCCAGTCCCTGAGCCTGATCTTCCCAACGTACAGATTCTCCGTCTTATTCTCGTTCTCCAGCCTCTTCACCAACTTTAGGTCCATACCTTCGTCGCTCGCCTTCTCCAAAGCAACCATGAATGCTGCGAACTCAGGCGGCATGCCGAACTGCTTGTACAGGGTTTCGAGGGTTTCGCCTGGAATGGCCTGGTGAGTGATCGTTCGACCGACGACGTCGCTCAGAATTTCTGCAGCCTAAGAGGGAATGGAGAGACACGTGAGCTACGTATGACCCTCTCGCAAAGCTGAATTGAGACTGACTTCGTCGTAAGTCATGAATTCTGGACCTATAACAATCCGCTCTGTGATGTGTTTTTTGTCACTGGTAAAGGCCTCGAACCCCGCCCTCGCAACGTCCTCGGCAGAGACCAGCGGGATCTTGCCTTTGGGAACAGAGGAGGTGAATTGGTCACGGTTGCGAATGTTCTGTCCGTGATTGACCACAAAGTTCTCTACGTGACAATCAGCTTCTCCTTCCTTTCAAACATCACTGGCGGCTGACGTACCCATAAACCAAGTCGGTCGAAGAACACAGTATTCGACACCTTTTGAGTCTAAGTACTTGTGCACCTTCGCCATCGAACACCGATGCCGATCCAAAGCTAAGTTGGATCCAACGCGGTCGGCGTCGCTCATCTCCACGGAAGTCCCGGTTATGAGGACAAACTTCTTCACGCCACGAGCGATGGCAATGTCGATGAAGGCAAACACCTCATCCGCAGAATAAACTTTCAAAGGCGGCGGAAGGAGGTAGACTGACTGAATGTCGTATCCGTCGACCTTGAATGGGTTCTCGAATGTCGATGGATCGTCCCAGTCGAACTTGACAGAGCTGAACCCATCTGGCACGCGTCCGGAGCGAGAGCCAAAGAGGACCTTACGCCCCTCAGCGACGAGGAGTTTGGCGATGGCAACGCCCACTTGGCTTGCACCACCGGTGAAGAGGGTCGTCGCTGTGGAGTCCGAAGTGGTTGACATGTTGAAGGATGTTGGGATTGTTAGATTTGACTCGTCCTGAAGTCGTGCAATTTATAGATGGACTGGTTGTTATTGAAATTCGGTTTGGGAGTGCTTGGATCCAGGGACTCGATGGCTGTCCAGCCAATGTGCTGCGTACTCGGGGGAGGTGCGGCTCCGAGGCTCGACTCCTTGAGCAGATTTCATTTTGCGTGGCCCTTCGCCGTTCGGCAGCCTAGATAAGAAACATGAATTGCCGGATGCGTACTAGATAGTAGGTTGTGACTCTTCTCTGATTCATTACATAATTAACTACGAGATGTTTGATGACTGAACGACTGGACTGCATGCTCACCTTTGTCACACGGTACCGTAAAGGGTGAGGTTGAACCTCAGAAGCAGAGGGTTGACAAATCTCGATTTATGTAGTGATCAAGCGTCAACAACCCTCAAAGTCACTAACCGCTGCCTGGGGCTTCCATCTCACTTTTCCAGCCTCCCAGCAATATCAATTGATATTATCTGGCACTCTGTTCTCAACTATCTGAGTTTCTCGAGAATGCGATGCACTAACTTCTCCGTTGTTTGCGCTACCAAAACTCCGAATCGATGTCTCAGGATATACGTACGGAACTTTGAACCACATTGAATTGGGTGTTATTGATTCCAGAGATACATCCCAGGACCACCCCATCAGCCGGGATGCACTCAGAAGGCGATGCGGTTTCAGAGTTCTATTGCTATTGCTAGGTAAGCCCAGTATTGTCTTACAATGTTCCTTGTATTCAAGTGGTCGTGTTCGTGGCTATCGTCGTCGCATCTGGTAAGCTGCCAACACGTTCGAGTTCCACACTGGGTTCTGGGGCAAAGATGATGGTTGGAAGCACGGGTCCCGTCTCCTGCTTTCGCTTGCTCTCCCAGAGCCGCAGCTGTAGGAGAAAGCGGGCTGTGAGTAGTCCCAATATTCTGAAGCAACTTTGGTCAGTACAAAGGGCGTCTGGATGTGAAAGGGCTTACGGGACTTTGAAAGCTCCAATGACATGGACGTAGACTATGTCAATGTTCTGTTGGGAGGGTCCGTCAGTTGATTTGGGTGGACTTGATGTATGATTGTGATGACCTACTGCAAATGTGACCACGAAGTACGCAAGACAAAGAACGAAAAATGCCCTTGAGAGTTGTTTAGTCAAGATGTATATACTGCAGTTGCGGTCGTGTTGAAAGACTTACAGTATGTATAGTATACCTATCTCAAGAATCATCAGTATGAAAAGGGGGCCAAGTAGTAGGCTAGAGATGGAGCACGTACCCTGAGAGAAGACGAGGTAATGTATTGATCGTTTAGGGTGTCGTGCTTTGTGCGATGCTTCCCAACTCATCGACCCCCACATTCGTAGTGCGGCAACTGAGAAGGCAGAGCCTTCGTAAAGCACCATGAGCGAAACAAGTGCGAGGCGCACTACAAAAGGTAAAGGAAGTTATATATACTTGAAGACTCGAAAGGAACGATCATGTGTACTTACTCTGTCTGGTTAACCTGGCGCAGGTCGCAAATATACGTCAGTCACTCGTTTGGAGTACTTGCACTTAAACAGCTTACTCGGGTGATACACTCTGGTTAGCGCATTGGTTTAATGGGACGCGAGCCTTCGATGATACGGGGGTTTGAAATAGATTTCCTCAAATATTAGGTGGCCACTCACAATCGACAGCGTTGAAATAGCTAACGCAATGGTTCCAAAATAAGTCGCAATGATTTTGCTTCGTTCACAAATAGCGAACGTTCGTAGGCCGCAAACAGCTGAAAAGCGCGGATTAACGTAGGAATTACACTTCGTAACGAGAGCCACATACCCAATATTCCAATGAGTCCGAGAGTTTCGAGGATTGAGCATACTGTGTACCCCACAATACATCTACAACATCGGGCGTTCAGAGTGGACTCAGCCCTGCATATGAAATGAACGAGCGCACTGGCGAGAGCAGGGTCAGAAGGGTTCCGTTCAAAGGTTTGTGCAAATTCTCACCCTCACAACGTTTATCTCTTCGGAGATGGAAAAAACTTCTAGCACAGAGGAAGCGAGCGAGTATCTGCAAAGGACATAGAAGAATGTCGACGGCGTCCACGGGGCCTGCCAAACTTGCTCAACTTCCTGCGGAAGCGTTAAGAAGTAGTCGTAATATATCAGAGCTAGATAGGAATCAGCGTCCACCTGCGTGATATATTCTAGCACGCGACACATACCAACGGACGCCAGGCGTGCTGTATACGCTATCCTTGAAATGAATATACTGTGGTCAGTGGTTGAAACAAAAACACCACCCTTAGCATAGACTCACCTTAAGCCTTGAGCGTGGAAGTTGTCGACATCCATGTAAAGGGGATAGGGGATGCAAGAATTCCGATAAAGAGCCCTAGGTTATGTAGATTACACTCCGCGACTAGCGTTTAACTGTCAGAAATACATCAGTGTAATCGATGTCGCGAGACCCCCTTCATGCCGTTGACAACGCCGCTATACTTTGATGTTCAACGGAACGAGTGCCAGCTCTTACGATCGACGTATGGTGCCGACGATTACTGGCTGTGGTGAATGTGCCAAGGAAGGCTTCATCGACAATCAGGCAGTGTGAAGCTGGCTGGCTGGAAACGAGTGATTTGTCTAATCGCAAGGGGTCACTGAGTCCATCATATCAGAGCCTTCGTTCGGCGTCGCGCCGTCGCCCCTTGGTCCCCGTTTGGTCCGCGTGGCATTGTTTGAAATCCGACGTGTCCGTCGCCGGTGCAATTTAGTGAATAGCCACTATGCTATTTCGTGATCAGCACTCACAGCTTCAGCGCTTCAGCGTTCAACGTTCAACTGGGAACCGAAGTGCACCTCCGAGTCGTGGCAATCCCCTTCAAGTTGGTTCCTCCCACGGGTGAGTCGGAGTCGTTGCAAGTCTTCTTCATGGCGGGCAATTCTGGACTCGAACCACTTCACCCTGAAACTTTCCCAACGGCGAGAAGTTACCACCAGGGATGTTACCAACCTATGTTCATGGCAATGGAAAATCTTCAGTTGCGGCTCATGATCCCATCCTGCGGTGAGCTTCTGACCGTCCAGAAGATTTACGATGTCGAGATGGTGAAGGGACAGTACCTATTTGCGTCACTTGCTCAGGGGTACTCACTGCTTCCACCAGCGTAGTCTTTGGATGCTCTGCGAGCTGCGGGTGCGTCACCGTCGCAGCTCTCGGCGGTAGCTCCAGCTATCTCCCCCTTCCCTATCCAACCAGCCTGCCTCGGGACATCGAGCGGTGCGTCTGAGTGTGTCTGTACCGTCGGTCGCGCATGCGCGCCGGAGTCCTCTCCCCAACCGAGTTGCACACCGATGATGACATTTACCCTCTCGACAATACCTCCAGTGTCAGTCCACCTTTGGCCTGTCCGACTTGCCTCCCCGCTCATTGCTACGTTCAGTGGTGTTAGTGGGTGCACTGTTGTGTGGATGTCTCCCTACTCCCATGCAATGATCACGTCAGTGGGTGTGTACTAGGTGAGCGAGCTTAGGGGGCGTTCTGGCGAAGTGACAGTATTCATCAAGCCCCAGATGTTGTCGAGATGCTGTCAGTCGTACTCAACATCCGAATCTCTCGGAAGTTGGAGCTTGGAAGGCCGTATCATCTTGTGCGTTGTGCCGATGGAATCGGCCCTTGCGGAGTCCATAGTAGTTGTCAGATGAAGCTCACCTCAGCTGGCTAGTCCCGGGAGAAGAGAGAAGGCTTAGAGCAACGAGACCCAAGATTGGCCTTTAGGCATGTCGCGGTCGATGCTGAGCGAGTTGCACAATCCTCGAATCGAAGTATACCTGAGGGTATGAACGAAGAGCGGTCCGCATACGGCTAGGAGTGACTCGTATCACCTGTGATTTATACTGGACAATACGGCGTGCGCTCGTGGTCTTGGTGGGTGAGGGACTCATTCCCTAGACAAAACCTTTGATGTCGGACATCAGATGCGAGGAGATTTGGCTGGGGAGAGCTCTGATTGGCCAATCTAGTAGTATCAAAGAGCTCAGTGGTGCAAAGATAGCTAAGAGGGTATTCAGCCTGCGCTCTCGGGCGAGCACTGACTGAGATTGAAATACAGTGGGAACCTTGGTGTAGGTTCAGTTCTTTTTACCTTTACTTCATCTCAACTAACGAGGATATTGCACGACCCAGCCTACAGCTATGTCATGTCCACCGCCCGCGAGTGGGAGCTTGTATCCTGCTGCTGCGCTTTCTGGAATATATACGTAAGTGACAGGTCTAGTTACGCCCTTTTAAAACCTACGAAGCAAACATTGAAACAGATATCTCCGTCCAATATCCATGAGGGTATATGAGATCTTTGCACCACATCCCTCCACACGAAATGTATTTACATCAAAAAACTGTGATCTCTGTCGGTTGCCACGTTGATCCCCCTGTCCTTTCTACCAAATTCACCTTCTATCTTGCTGTCCATTACATATTAAAACAGGGATCGCACCAACACTCACTTCAGACTTTGCGTCGCTTCTTGGCTCTCAAGGGCCACCGAAGAACTATGGCGACCTCGGACAGTGAAGTGCTGCTCATCTACGACAACTCTTCGCCGAGATTCTCATTCACAAATGTTGACCCACTGGCGCTCGAGCGGTCATTACTGCCCTTCCCTGGGTTGGAGTCTCTCCCCTTCTCCTATAATCAAACCTTCTTGCTAACGAGAAACTCGACTGAGCCCGGGGAAGGTGGTAATAGGACTCGAGGATTCAGTTTCGAGTTTGAAGGTACGTATGTAGTGCCTTATTTCTGTCCAGGAACGGAGCGTTATGAATGCTAAACGTGTACTACTAGGCACATCTGTTGCGCTGTTTGGACAGTTCTTCCAGTCCGTGAGAGACAGGAGTGTTCCTGCTGCGCGGTGGAGGATTGACTCGGGGGAGATGGCTGAGATCATACTGAGGAACGAGATGGGGCCAGGACAGTTCTTTGTGTCTCCACCGCTCTCTGAGGGACGACATAACCTCACGTTTGAGGTGACTGAGGAGGCGCAGATCTACCTGGTGCTGGACTATGCGGTGGTTAGAGGAGGACAGAGGGGCCAGTACGACAATGACGCGTCGGTGGTGGTGGATGATGATAGTCCGAAGGAGATTTTCTATTGGGGACAGTGGACGTCAAGAACATTTGGGCTTGAGACTTTGAATCAAGCAATGTATTTGCCTCATCAAAACAATACGAGGCGCACCGCGACCATCGGAACTGGGTTTAAGTTCAAGTTCTCCGGTGAGTGAGGTGGTTTAGCGTGGGAGGTGATTGTATCTTCAGCTGTTGATAACCTTTAGTTTAGGCACGTCGATACAGGTGTACGGTGTGAAGGATTTGGCTCGCCCGGGTGCCTACAACATAACATGGACCCTGAACGAGGGAGAGTCGAAGGAAATCATGTATAGGGTCTCAGCACAGGAGGTATTCGATCATACCTCGCTCGAGTTTCCGGAATATCCCCATTGGCCGGTCGTGGATTTTTTGTCTCTGGAGTCTGCGGAGCACACACTCACGGCGAACCTGACGTATATCGAAGGGGAGACCCAGGGCTTTATCCTTGACTATTTGGTGTACCAACCAACATTCTCGAACTTGGCTGGGAAGCCGCGGTACAATGTATCGGAGTTGGATCCGTTCATTAAAGCAGACCCACCAATTGACCCAACGGAACTAGCCAAAGCGAAAGGGAGCGGAGGCGTAAATATACCTGTGGTTGTGGGGAGTGTAGTGGGGGGCGTTGTATTTGTGTTGGCTGTAGCTCTTGTTGCATACATGCTGGTGCTACGGAGAAGACGTCAAGGGACGACTCAGCGTGACGAGGTTCGACATGTCGTATCAGAGATATCATGTGCGTAGCCCATTTCATTTCCCCTCTGAGCACAACCCAGTCTGATATCTGCTTCTGACCTTTCCAGCCAACCAGAGCCCAAGGATTGACCCCTTCGACTCGGGGACTGGAACCTTCTCTAGTCCCATCAGTTCTTCAACGCACACACATCTGAAGGGGCCCCGGCGTTTTTCTCTGGGACTTGGTGCTGCTAATACTGCACCGCCAGCATACAGTGATATTGTTGGGATGGATGCTGGTGGCTCAAGTCATCCAGACGCACCGTATGGGATTCGGGAAACACCCAGTGACGGAAGTTCAGGGCGTGATCAACATACTAAAAATATCCTTTGAACAATACTACATGGTTCAATATACTTGCTCGGGGAAATTTACAAAATTGGCATCCTTTACTTCTACTATGAATTCTTCCTACAAAGAGGGACGGACACAAAGAGCTTGAAATTGATATTGTAATATTGAAGCGGTGCGGGCAGCTATCAGCGTAGCCCCATACGGATATTCGGCATTCACCGGAAACCATTCCCACAGTATGTCGCCTGGCAAGTTTCGTCTTTTCGTTTTTCTTCTCGACATTGACCACCCCTCAGCAACGAGATATTCCATATAGCTTCAGCAAGTGTCAGCAAGTGTCATATCAGCATGTACAGGGCGCTGCCGGTGAGATAAAAATGAAGTCCTCCCATATATGTCAATCTCGGTAGTTTGTCGTCGAAACAGAGAGGATGAAAGGTGTAGAGACTGGGACCTGGCTGCGACCAGCCAAGCCCATCTCTGTTCCTCCATAATGATAGATCTCACCCATCAGCGCCAACACGGTGCAAACATTTAGGCGCCCGATCATGTGTTCATCGAAACTTCGAGATTCCCGCCCATCGCAAGCATCCCTATGCCATTTCGAGCCATATCTCCGCCCCAAAACACCTCAACTCCACTCTTTCGATCATCGGGCACTATCTTTGGACTTCATCTCGCTTCCCAGCACCCAACAAAGCCCAGAATTGGCTTAGTGCGTGGGAAACCGACCGTGAAGACCCAAAATACTCGACACACGGTGAATATTTGACTTACAAATTCATTTCTTGTCGCATCTACACCCGTATGTAGGGTTCCACGTTGTTCATACGAACATTCTAGAGTTTCTTGGCTCAACTTTCCCCATTTTATCATTATTTATTTATCTATTTACCAAGTAGTTTAGAACACTATAAGTACTTGGCCAGAGCAATCCTCTAAGGACAGCTCTAGCTCACCCCAAGTCCTACCTACTACATCACAATCGAATCTCCACTCTTCTAAAGCCACTGAGCTTTCGCTGATCGATTCCAGCCAGCAGAACCGAGCCAAACCCCTCAACTACAACTCAGCACTTACCTGCGAGTGGTCTGACTCGTGACCAGAGCAAGTCAAGCGCCCTCACATCACACGAAGAACCTCTCTTCAAAGGAGCAGAAGCTTACGGGATATTGGAACTCGGTATGTATGTACATTCAATTTTCAAGTCTTCGTGGCGAAATGAATCCCGATTGGAAGAGCTTCTCATGGCTTTTCGAGGATACAAGACCATACCTAAACCAAGCAGCTGCGCACCTCGCAACATGAAGCTGGCATACCATGCATCCTACGCTTTGGCGCTTTCTCTGCTCTCCTCTGCACATCAGAGCCCCAAATTCCCGGTAGACAAGCCAACACCATGCCCTTTGAAGCCTTGCGTCGTTGACTGTCCTCTGGGCTCATCCTTCACCGAGATTTTCCCAAGTGTCACCGGATGTCCTTTCTGCACCTGTGTTGAGATAACTACCCCTCCCCCTAAGCTCACCTACACCCCGTGTCCGTTGAGGCCTTGCTCGATGTGCCCCTGCGGCTCGACACTCACCTACTCCGGTACACCGTGCCCGTCATGCATTTGTCTCCCGACACCAACGACGACCAGTACCGAAACTACACCCATCTCATCAACAACGTTGACCGAAACATGCCTTCTCACTCACCTCCCGAGTATCCCACACATTGGAATCGATACCTAGATGGAAGGATGCTCCTTGTATGCCAGCTCATTTCGACGCTATCTTCAAAATCGACCAAACCAACCGTTCCTCCCCACATTATGATGTTGGTACCTGAGTGATTGGGACTCCACAACCTCAGCCATTCCGACGCACTGTTCCTTATGTGTGTCAATCGGTGTACACTTAAACCCCGATTGATCTCCAGTCCTCAAATTCGCTCCATACACCTTCATAAGTTATAACCATGTCTCCCCTTTGACCCAATTCAGCTCCTCCTCGGAGCATCGTAGACTGTTGCTGCAATTCTCGATTATTTCGCGACTTCTGCTTCGCCTTGGCGGCGCCATCGCTCTTAACCTCGCGCCCTTCACCAACTTTGCCTTATTGGCCTTCAAGATTACTAAACACAGCCGCACCAGGGACAGGCACCGCCGGTTCAATCGGTTGGTCCAGCATAGATATATCTTTGGCACCCCGCGTACCGCATGCCGGACCTGAGAAACCGCCCATCCACCAAACCCATGCAACCACTTTCCTGTGCCTGTCTTTTCATGGAGGAGCTACTCCTGGCCGGGTGTATGATTGGGTATCGCATTTTGTGTCTGCCGCAGATCGATGCCTTCTCTTCCACCCCCTGCACCAAGCTGTAGCTCATATATTTGCAGATCAGTGGACTATTGCTGTGGAGGGTTGGTACCATGGGTATCTTTAGGTTGTGATGGATCTCACATGCGATTGCGTGAAGACGGTTACTGAACCGTGTCGATGCGTGCATCTGGATGGAGCGCAACTGTAGCGTCAGTGTTGAGAATGTACCGTCGACAATCTAACATAATATATTATGACATGTACGAAATTCGAATACCTCTGATTGGACTGTAACCTAGCCACCGACAGTGTCTTCAAATTCGATTATTGAATGAGGCTGGTTGATCGAGATTATGCGTGTTACCTGTATACCCAATGCGTCTCAGACATGGAGAAGACTCCCGGTTTGGACTTTGTAGTCTCCGTGTTGGCCGATCATGGTGCGGTAACCACCATTGAACATACACCAATGTTCATGATACTGCGCGTTGATTTCACATAGAACGGAATGCAGCCTTCTTGATGAGACAGTCCACTTGTGGCAAGACCCACCACCAAACCTAGCCCTGTCGCTGCTCCTTAGAGTAGTTGTTGACGGTTAACACTAAACGCTCACTATTGCTCTCCTAGAACACTATTAGGGATCTCATGGGCGTATCGAGCAGCTCTGTCGGCTGATTTATCCATATACGCGCTCAATACTTATAGGACCCGGGGATCACCGTGTACGACACAGAGAAACGTTCAAGTTCCGCAGTAGCGAGCTCAAAACTCAAAACAACGTTCGAAGTGTGACGGATGGATGATCAACCAGCCTTCTGACTGTGGAGCGCCTATACTGGTACTCATCTTGACATACAGCAGTCTTCTCAATTCTGCTTCTCTGGTGAGATACTCACCATTTTGGGTCCTAGAATCACCTAAGCTTTGTCGTGATTGGTTGGTTGTGGGTAAGGATGATGGTTTATGTTCTGAGGACAGTTCAGATCATCCAATTATATCTGGTCCTAGGTTACAAAGTCAGTCCGTTGCATCAGTGGTCGTCGGATTTTTTAAAATTAGAGTTCGTCTGTAGGCTACAACAGATGCATTACTTATAACGGAACTCGCTAACCTTCCGAAGGCCTGATACTCAGGAGTCTGTTGCCTATAATTAGCCCTAAGCCGTATAGCCAGGTTTCTCAAACTGAACTGGGAAAATCACCAATACTTCCCCGTCCCAACGCTCGACTTGAGCTCTTTTCTTCCTCAGTTCACGGCAATGGCAAACGCGTCATGCTCAACCGACGACATTCTACTATTTTATGAAAACAGCTCCCCGCGGTTCACAGTTCTAGACTCTGGTGGGGCCCAGGTAGCGGACAGGTCCATCATTGGTGATTTAGACGAAGCATTTGCCGCCGAGTCCCATGCAACTCAGTTCAGATTTGAAGGTGCGTTATTGGTCAGGGTGTTGTGCGAAGAGGCTGAGAATACATATACAGGACTATCCTGTGCACTGTTTGGCGCACTCGTGGTCGGACCCACATCCCAGACGAGTAGCTTCACTTGGACACTACTTGGCGAAGGTCGTAGTGGAAGCCTGGCGGATCCTCAGAATCCAAAGATTGTAAACGGTCAATGGTTCAAGATCCAGCCTCTCGCAGATATTGAGCACACGATACATCTGAACTTCACAGGCGGCGAAGGAGTAGCATATCTCCTACGGTACGCTGTTGTTCGAAGCGGCTTCCTCCAAAACTACGACGATCAGACGAAGATCATGGTTGACAACATGTCTACCTCGGAGCTGGAGTACTTCGGACAATGGGTAACAGATTCCCCCAAGTCTATCTCTGCGGAAAGTGCAGTCTCTGGGGCGGCAATCTTTGGAAACTCTACACACCGTGCTTCAGGTGTTGGAGCAGGAATCATGTTTCGGTTCCTAGGTGAGATTCTTGGAATGCGCGAAGCTTACCGTTCGGCGTTACTTGATATTGATGCTGTGTTCTCAGGAACGTCCCTCAGGATGTACGGTGTGAGTCCCCAAGGCAGTGGATTCTACAACGTAACTTTCACAATGGACGGAGGGCGACCTCAGACATTCAAATTTGAATCGAAGAATACGACTTCGACTTCCGATCACATCATCCTCATTGATTACCCGATGCTTTCGCCGACAATCCACACATTCAGCGCAATCATGACACACCAGGAAGGAGAACGAGAAAACAGCCTCGTCTTTGACTTTTTAACCTATAGACCTGCGTTTCCGAATCGCGGGTCAAAGCCTTGCCTCAGTCCAATCATGGAGCGTCTCGACGGACCAATGGATGCAGTCGGGCCAAGCACAATGCCAATCGTTGTTGGGGGCATTCTTGCTGCTATAGCAGGCCTAGCCGTGCTGATATCCATCCTGGTACTCTGTATATGGAGAAGGAGGTTGAATAACCTCGAGGATCTATTGCGAAAACTGGATGGCGGCGAGTCAGCACCTTGGAATGGGCACTCCGAGTCAGGTAAGCTCCACGCTTGCTCTACATTGGCTTAAATCAATTTAATACCCACCCCGTCAGTGTCCAATATTACCCCTTTCGTTGTCCAGCCCCAACTCCCAGCCCGCTCGCGCATACGACGGAAGTTGATGCACAGCTTTGACCGGCTTGCGCCACCGTCCTATCGAAGCTTGTCAGCGGGTTTCGGCGCTTAGTGCCTTTAGCAACCCCGAAAGGACACTTGACCTAGATCATCTGCAGGCTCTGCTTACAGCCACTTTTACTCGCATCGTGAATCTCAACGGATTTTTTCTACATTTCAAGTATTCAGCCTTTATGATGGACTTCGATGGACTTTATAAATAGTTTAGAGCTCTCGTACCTACTTCGCAAATACTTAATACATGATCTGATCCTGCCAGGTTTAGTTCAAACTTCACGGACTAACATTCTCATTCTAGTTCTCTACCCGTCGATCATGTCGACCACATAGCTTTGTTGCAGATATTTGATGTGTTTATGCACGGTGCAGGTTCTCAATGCGAGTCGTAATATAACGCTTCAGCCGCAATACTTTGTCGGTCTGCCATATATAGCTGGTGCTTGTTTCGCATCATCCCTGAAGGATTCGATCGCGCCGGCAAGTCTCCGTAGTCTGTCCATGGGCACGCAAAGAATATTGGGCTGCAAATTAATGCGGCGTCAGACGGAGCTTCCATCACCGAAGTTAAGGATCCTGTGATATGCCACGACCGAATTCAAGGATCCTTCGTGATTATCTCAAGAGGCGCAGTAAGGTTCAAGACTCTTCATTGAAAAAGAACACTTCTACATATCAGAAGGCGATCTGATCTGCCCATATTCTCTAAATACGGGACTTTCCCAGACATTGACGGTTATACTCAGGTTTTCCTCGCCTTCCCCAGCTTTTGCTCGCCCTCTTGACGCGATATGGCAGCCCAGTCCACATACCCCGAGGTATTGCTAGTCTACGACAATAGATCACCCCGATTTACATACACTGGCTTCCAAAACTATCCAAACACACTGCTTCCCAGCTCATACTATTTCAATGGGACCTTGGAAACAGCTAATTCGGATCTACATACGTGACGAACGGACTGCTCCTCCAGACAAAAACCACACAGTCTCCCTAGCATTTGGAGGTACGCCCAGTGCCTATCTTTCTCGTTATGTCTGAACTGTAGTCTATATGATAGGGGTATCATGCGCTTTCTTCGGGGGGCTGGTTGCCGCTGCAGCCTTTAGGCCCGAATCGCTGACTTGGAGTGAGGGAGGTGCAACCAGCGATTGTACTCAATTCTCGGAGTACGCTATGGACGGCGGGGCAGTGGTTCACATCTCCTTTACTCGCGGACGGCGAGCACGCTGTAACCCTGGCATTTGACGACAGCCAATCCATAGGATTCCTCCTAGACTACGCTGTTGTCTCTAGCGGACTAACGCAGAGGTACGACAGTGATACAACGATCATCGTAGACGATAGCAACCTCTCAGAGATATATTACTGGGGAAACTGGGCGATCGACCAACCTGACACCGATAATGTTCAACGACCAATTTCTTAATTGCCGGCTGTTCCATTTGGAAACTCTACGCATCGGGCCTTAGACGTTGGTACCGGATTTATGTTTATGTTCTCAGGTCAGCCTCGATTGAGCTAACATATCGGAGCCACGTATAACAGACCATCTCTAGGAACATCTTTGCATCTTTATGGCTACCAGATCGGGACTGAATTCAGACCCCCTCCCCCACAAATGTCACACCGTATCCTTCGCTCTGGACGGCGATACACCACAAACGGTGCAGTTTCAACTAACCAACAACGTCGGCACCAGAAATGGCCACATACTTCTCGTGGAATACCCGTCACTGGAGCCCGGAAAGCACATCATCACTGTAAACCAGACTTTCGTCAATTCCAGGAACCACAGTCTGGTCTTCGACGACCTCCTTTATACGCCTGATTTCCCTGACCGAATGTCCAAGCCACGTCTTAAGCTATCTGACTTCGAACGACCGGTCCTTCAAGTTAAGGAAGATCCTCAACCCTATGCGAAAATGGATATAATTAAAATTGTGGTGACTGTGGCGTTTTGGCTGGGGTTCTTCTGTCTCGCGGGTTTCTTCTGGTGTTTATCGCGGCCGCGCACAAAACGAACTAGCAAGCCGGCCCGAGTCACGGGCTCGGGTACAACGCATATTGACCCATTCGATACGCAGACGCCAAGATGGTTTCATCTGCGAGCCAGCCAAAAACAAAAAGGATCATCCCCCAGAAGGTCAACATCGTCTGTTGACGCCAGGCTCCCCACGTACCATCCCTCACCAGGGGTCGGCGGAGATTTGCAAAACACTACTCCAATCGCACTTGCTGTCCCAGATTCATTAGGTGAGAATTTTCAATTTTGAGTTTACTCGAGCTTTCCGCTGATATTGTGATGAACAGAAAGCAGCGACCCGCTCGACGAGCAGATCCAACAGCCATTCGGCGTCCTGGCTAGGGCTAGTTCCCGCAGCCCTACTATGGCCCCTCTTGAAATTGTGCCACCCTGCGTAACCCCCGTACCTCTCGTGGGCGATGTGGTCCCAGACCGCTCCACGCCTCCTGCCCAGACCCCCAGCGACGACAGAATGACGATGTCTCCTGCCAAAACAGGTCGCCCGTCCTATAGGTCTTTATCATGGGCGAATAGCGTATGTTTAGTCTCCGAGCAAACGGTTCTCACAGTGAAATAGAGGAGCAAGTATGGCCTTGCGCTGTGTTATATTTGTCCGACAGTTGTAGTATACCCATGTGAATTCAGTTCGAATGTAATTGAACGGTGAAGTTCAAATCCGAGTGGACCCTCCATCTCGCTGGCGCACAGAGATCTGTAATCTAATATATCCTAGCCTATCTATCTACATAGCCTACCCCACTAAACTACTCTTGAGCCTTCTCGGCGCATAGCCCCTGCTGCAGCGGTGCTCACGATGGATCCCAAATATGCCTTGCCTTGTTATCAGTTTAGCCCTCTCACCGATCGCGCTGCTTTAGTTTAAGCGCAGGGGTTAGCCAGAAAGTACACAAACCACGATTGTGGGACTAGGTTGCTGTCGTATGTCTGATTGAATGAACAGAACGACAAGATTGAGAATCTCTCGGCCGAGAGGTCGATGTTCCTTTGTGTAATGAGAGGATCGTTTCCGAAATGCTGGGATGATCCAAGGCCTAGATGTGCTGCGGTTCAGAATATGGCCAAATCATTAGAGATACACTGAAGTATTTCCAGTGCCTGCGGTGTGATCCTGAAACCGCCATGTAGGAGAGCCACATATGCCATCGCGCTTTGGGAATATGTATCAAGTACATACCGTTTCGTTTAAACGGTACCCTCACAAGTCACAATTAAGATTAAGATCATCTTTAAGATGATCTTAATCTTAATTCTGACG
>ML210436.1:0-15577 GCA_004369085.1 Coprinopsis marcescibilis | reverse complement strand
GCCTGCCGAGTTTTGGCGCCGTCTCGCACACTTGAAGTTTGGCACTTGGGCATTGGTGTAAAGTGGTCAACAAGTTCAAAGGATCCTACAATTACTGGAACTGGGATCAATGATGAATAGTGAGCTTTTAGTCTGCACTTGTGAGCTTATTTATATAGTAGTATTCTCAGCCCGCCCCTCCAACTCCAATTCTTCTGGAAGCGCCCTCAAGCCCCAGCAATGTCGAAATAATATAGGGTCATTGTTGGCTTGACAGCGCCATTGAGTTAAGTGGTTAAAGCCATGACAACTCGTCTCTCCAAGTGTCCAGCTTTTTGGCTTAACCAACGACAATTTGAAGAATGCAATTGTTTGGGTAGCAGTGCTAGTCCTATGACAGTACTAGTAGCACATTGATGCGAAATCAGATCAGTGTGGAGGAGCCTGAGAGTTGTCACCAACTAACCTACTACCTATTTGGGCAGAGCAGTCGTCCGGACTACAGCTATTCACTGAGTTACCAGGCACTCGCAATTGAAACAACTTAGATACACGTCATTATGATTGTCAATGAAAACTCAGGGCACAAATGTGCTTCAAGGCGACGTATGCGCTTCATCAATTTAAATGAGGCTGATTAGCACTTGCCTGGCGTCCGGGCTGGAGTCTGGACTCGGAACGGCAACGTCAAGGACGACTATCATTCGTCAGTAGGTACCAGCAGTTCATATTTCCTCACTGGTTTGTAATTCCCAATTTACACCTTTAATCTGGCCTTGTTGGCCTCGAACATTGCGGGCATTGTACGGGTACGTATTCTCTACAGACTTGTGCTTTTTTTGTCCAGAATTATGTTGTTTCAACGAATTTACCTTTTAGAGAGATGTCACATTTTGCCGGTACATGGCACAGCAGACATGAAATTCAATGATGCCAGCTGAATGGATCCCACGGTTTCCCACCAGGGCCACCACCCAACACGTCTCTCTTGCGCCAGAGTCAGATGCAATGCGCCGTGATGGGGATCAGCAGGGGAGAAAAGTGTCACAG
The DNA here is from genome assembly GCA_004369085.1 of Coprinopsis marcescibilis. NCBI lineage: Eukaryota > Fungi > Basidiomycota > Agaricomycetes > Agaricales > Psathyrellaceae > Coprinopsis > Coprinopsis marcescibilis. The sequence continues at coordinate 14,548 of ML210436.1, read as the reverse complement.
TCACACTGTGCGAATCTGTGACATTACGAACCATGAGAACTACGAACGCCGGATGAATGATACATAGTAGCACTGTGATGACTTCGTCATGACTCGTCAGTGTCGAGCCTGAGTCTTCCAATCCAAAACCTTCCAAAGCACTGCAGGCCAGTACCTCCGAGTCCCTCTGTTGTGTGCCTACCACTCAAAGCAGCTAAGTACTATCATTAAAAGTTCGCCCACTGTTTTCTTAAACACCTTTGGTAACCATGTTGAGCAAATCCAAACTATTTAGTAGGACTTGGACTTACAGTCAGTTGTAGTAGAAACCATTCAACATTGTTTCCATGACATCCACAGGTTCAACACTTCCTTCAGGGTTACTGTTATGACGCAAGGCGAATAGTACACCTTAGTCGTTTGATGATAGTTTGCGATAGAGTCAAGATGAGAGATCGTCGAGACAGATGAGTAGGTCGAGTAAGTCGAGACGAACGAACATCAAGACGATAGAGTTTCTGAAAGGTTCAAGTGAAACGATCTGTCAATGAGAAGACTAACAAAAGTCTTATTCGTTAACTATTGAAGTACAAGAGAGAAACAAGATCAAAACTAAAGTACAACTACCAACTATGGTAGGTTTAAATATACTTCTCTTATCTCTTATTGGTATTATCAATAAGTTCCTTCCGTTATCTTTCTATAAATAAGAAAACTACTACGTCATATCCTCGTGTTCTTTATCTTCCTAAAAATACTCTTAAGATCCGAAAGATCAATAAGAAGTATCTACTGATTCATAATCAAACAATCCTAATCGTCGAAAATAATCCGCTTGTATCTCAAGACACTCATCTGTTGTTAACACGTATCCGCCCTCATGTTCCACCATTGGAGATGGTGTAACATTACCCCCGTTCTTGATCTGAAGCCTCCTGGATTCAGTCTCGGTGATGGTTGTAGTTCCCATAGTCGTCGAAGTCGTAGGCATGGGAGTTCCAGTTGTTGTCATCATCGTTGTGATACCAAGTACGTGAGCCCTTAAGGCGGTTGGGGTAAAGCTTGTTGAGGTGACATTCGTCGTCGTCTGGGAGATGTCGAGGGGCTTCTTCTCCACAGGTTTGACATTCATACTGATGGGGACAAAGGGCCTTGAGGTGGCAATTTGATCAGCAAATGAAACACAATTTCTTTCTGTCTCGAGTTGTTGGGGGTGGTCGAGGGGTTTGGGTTGTTCCAAAATTGGGAATACGGTCTTCTTGATGTGTCCAAACAGAAGAAGGTCCCAGAGTAGAATTTGTCCGAATATCTTGTTGTGGTCTCGGTTCACGGATAGTGGAAGCTGGATTGGAGAGTCCAATCGATAATAAAACGGTTTTTTGGGATCGTTTGGAAGTCGGCTGCTTTCTCCCCTTGACCATTGGAGAAAAGTGTTGTGTAGACTTGTGGGGAATTCTTGTAGGTCCCCTGTCGACGTGTTTCCCTTTTTCTGTTGTTCAGGGGTCGGTTGTCGAGGTCTGTCGATGGGATCCTGATTGAGGATCTGTTGATTTTGAGAGATGATTCTCTCGAGGTTGGTTGGTTCCGCATGTTGGCGTAGGTCGGGGAGAGGGTATCGAATTCTGAGGAAGGGGTTTCTTGATTGAAGGTTGAGTTATTTCAACAATGGATCCGTCTGACTTTACTGTTTCCTGTTCCTCTTTCTCCAATTTCTTCTCTCGATGTTTCTTGTCGCATCGCATCAAGAGATAGGTCCAAGATTCTTGGAGGGTCCTTCCAAAAGCGTCGAGGTTGGAAAACTGTTGTCGAAGATTGTGGAGGAGTCTTTTCGTATCTTGAATTGATTCGCATAATCATTCCCTTTGGTGTATGAATTGTTGAAAAGAGAGATAAGTGTTGGCATCTGCGTTACCCGAGTGGTCTTGATCTCCGTTCATGGGATCAAATCGGTCGGTAGGGATAGAAAAGAATAAGTTGGATCCAATAACTCGGTAATGCCATTCAGCAATTTCTTCTTCCTCTTTATTGATGGCGGTGTGGAAAGTACTGTTGAATCCTTTTCATCGGGGGGGATCTTTAACAGGTGGGTGTTCGAATCGTTTGGGCTTGTAAAGTGGGTGATCATAGTTTGCATATTGTGCGTTTTGATCTCTTTCAAGATCGTCGTCAGCATTAGTTGGATATTCCAATTTGTACTGGCCTGGTCGAGAGGGAGTAGAAGGAATGAGTTTATCAGAATAAACGGGATTGTTGGTCTCCATTTCCAAGTTGTTCTGTCCAGGTCGAGAGGGAGTAGGGAAGATGACTTTGTCAAAACAAATGGAGGTATTGATTTCGGTGTTTTGAGACATTGTAAAGTTGGTTGTGTTCGAAAAAGTTGGTTAATTTGGGTAGATTGAAGTTCAAGTGTCGATTTGTCTTGTCTTTTATAGTTGGTGTAACTTCTTGTAATCTTCCAAGATCCGAGTGGTGTTGATCAAATGACAAGGTGGTTCCCATGATGCTTCAGATAACGAGTATCCTTTCCATTGGACAAGGAACAGATGACCTCTTCCTCGCTTTTTGTGGTTAATAATCGCCTCCACTTCGTATTCTTCTTGTCCATCAATAAGGTCAGGTGGTGGCGTGGTGTGTGAAGGACCATGCATGTCAGTTTCTGTATATGGAGACAGCCATATGGTGTGGAAGACATCGTGAATCTTCCATTGAGTCGGTAGGGCGAGGTGATAAGAAACTGGTCCTATGACTTCTGTTATCTTGAAGGGTCCTTCCCGTTTTGGCCTTATCTTGTTGGAAAGATATCGTCGGTTGAGGTTCTTTGCTTCTAGCCACACTTTGTCGCCGAGTTTGAATGGAGTGATGTCGTTCTGTGATCTGCTGATCATCCGATTTCTGGCTAGTTCGTGTGCAGCGATTGCTTCTTTCTGAGAAAGGGTAAGGTCCGTCATTCTTTCTTCCACAGATGGAATGTTCGATTGTTCGAAGGCTTCTGGAATGCCTTGTGGTTGTAATCCCATGATCAGTTCGAATGGTGTCTTCTGGTTGTCCGCATGTCGTCGGTTATTGTAAGTGAATTCGAGCATGGGGAGGTGATCTTTCCAAGTTTCCGGGTGATTCACACAATAAATCCCCAAGTAGGTCTGAACTTCTTGGAGTCCTCGTTCGGAATTACCATCAGTTTGGGGATGATAAGCAGTAGAAAGTCAAGAGTCGATTCCCAGTTGTTTCAAGACTTCTCAATGGGATTTTGTGGCAAAATTGGGTCCTCTGTCGGATATGATTCATTCAGGAATACCGAACCGTTTAAAGGTTGAGTCGATGATCATTTTTGCCGTGGTTTCAGCATCGACTTCTTTGTTGCAAGGGGTGAAAATCACCCCCTTAGTAAGTCCTTGATCCACCTGGATCAAAATAGAGTCGTATGTCGTTCCGTTTTCTTCAATTGGTGGTAGGCCAGACATAAGGTCCATCGTTACAAATGCAAATGGTCGATGTGATCCCATGGATTTATTTGGGATAAGGGTCGGTTTCAATGGTCGGTGGTTGATTTTGAATTGTTGACATGTGGCGCATCCTTTGACATAGTCTTGTATGGCTCCTCTGATGCCAGGGAACCAGTAATTTTGACTGACTTTGTAAAAAGTCTCGAGTTCCCCTGGGTGTCCCATAAGGATGGGATCGTGGTGATCGCGTATGATTTGGCGCCGAAGTTCTTGATTTTGGGGAATGTACATTTTCCCACAAAAGAATAATGCTGTTTTGCGGTCTTTCGATTCTGTATGCCAGTCTGCCAAGTCTTTCTGTAGTTCGGTTGGGATATCTTTGTCTTTCAAAAGATCTTGTATCTTGTCTGCCATTCCAATATTGAAAGCTTCCTCCAGTTGGTCCAGGATTCGAGTTAATAGATCGACGTTCATCAAATTCAGATTGACTTCTTTTGGAAATTGATCTTCTGAAAGCAAAATCATGTCTTCATTGTCGTGATCGCCGTGTTCCGGAAGATGATCCAGTCGTCGGGAGAGTGCGTCGGATTGAACCATTTTACTTCCAGGTGTGTAGTTGAATTTGTAGTTAAACTCGGTTAGGAAGGTGTACCATCTTGCTTGTCATCGATTCAATTTTCGTGTTTCCCAGAAGTAGGAAAGGTTCTTGTGATCGGATAGAACTTCGATTGGGTGTTGGGCTCCCATCAAGTAGTGTTGCCATTCAGTAAAGGCTCGAATAAGAGCCAGTAGTTCTCTGTCGTATATCTCGTAGTTGCGTTCTGTTGGTGATAGGGTTTTCGATATGAATGAGACTGGATGATGGGCTCCATTTGCATCACATTGAGTGAGAACTGCTCTGGTGGCGTATTTCAAGGCATCGCATTCAACTTGGAAAGGTCTTTCCAAGTCAGGCATAATCAAGACTGGTTGTTCAGTGAATCGTCGTTTCAGAGTGTTGAAGGCTGTCTGTTGTTGGGGTGTCCATTCGAACGACACTCCTTTTTGGAGGAGTTCGTTCATTGATTTCGCCAGTTCTGAATATCCATGGATGAATCTTCGATAGAAGTTTCCGAATCCCAGGAAGGATCGTACTTGTTTCACAGTTTTCGGGGCAGGCCAGTCTTGGATTCCAGCAACCTTTTTCGGGTCCATGGAGATTCGTCCTTCTTCGATGATCATGCCAAGGTATTCGATGCGTGTTTGACAAAATTGGCATTTTTCCGGTTTCAGGTAAAGGTTGTTATCCTTAAGCACTTGGAGGGTTTTTCGCGTGTATTCGATCATCTTTTCCTTGGTTTTGGTAAAGATGAGAATGTCGTCCATGTAGATGATGATGCAATGTCCTTCTGTCTTGAGTTTATCGAAGATGTGATCCATCATTGCCTGAAACGTTGCTGGGGAGTTGCACATGCCGAAAAACATGACTGTCGGTTTGAATAGTCCCAAATTGGTTTTGAATGCCACTTTCCATTGATTGCCGTCTCTGATCCGAATGTTGTTGTAGCCCCATCGCACGTCCAGTTTAGTGAAATACTTCGCCCCTTTTAGTTTGTCAAGGAGTTCCATGATGAGTGGGAGTGGATAGGCGTTCTTGATTGTCCATTTGTTGAGATAACTATAGTCTTGACAGGGTCAAAGGGGAGTTTTTACTTTCCCATCTTCAACGATCAGTTTCTTTTTGACAAAAAAGAAAGGGGCGGCGTTTGGTGATTGCGAGGGTCGAATGTACATTTTGACAAGGTTTTCCTGAATAAACTTTTCCAATTCCTTTTGTTTGTCCAAGGTAAGATTGTAGGTCTTGAACGATTTAGGAATGAAACCATCTTTTAACTCAATCTTGTGATCCCAAGGTTTCGAGTTGGGAAATCGATCAGCTTTCTTTTTGTCGAAAATGTCCATGTAGTTGTGATATTCCTCTGGTATCCGTTGTTCCAAGGTAAGGGTCAAGGTGTCCTCAGCAACTGCGAGTTCTTGTGCGATGGTCGATTTAGCCCGAATCCAGATCGTTTGGAGATAGGGGCTATCTTTTCCTTGAAAGTTGCGTAAGAGGGCCAATTCAATATCTTCCTGTGTAGGGTCTGCCTGTTTCTTCGTTTTCTTGGTTTGAAGGTACTTAAGAAGAGCTTGATTGGTCTTCGAAAGTTCCTTCGTTTTCCAAGCGAGTGTTCCATTTCTCCAGTCAATAGAGGGGTTCATCCTTCGAAGCCATGGTGCTCCGAGAATGATCTTTTCTTGTCCAAGACCAGTGACGTAGAATCATTCTTTGAATCGTCGTCCATGTATCGTGATATGAGCGTCTGTGTAGAATCGGATAGTACCATTTTTGTTCAGAGTACCATCGACGTTTCGCGCGGGGATGGGGGTGGTGAGTCGAGTGAGTGGGATTCTCATCTTTCGTGCATAGTTCTGATCAATGAATTGATCATCTGCTCCGCAGTCGACGAGAGTAGTTGTTCCAACGTTTTCGGGTCCGTTCTTTCCAGGGAATGACAATGTTGTAGGAAAAATCAAAGTCATATTGGATGGATTGGCATATAGGACAGACCGTACTATCTTAGGAGGTGCTACAGTTGGTATAGACCTCCTTAGGAAAAACCCTCATTCTTCTCGAGTTCGTCTTCGAATTTCACACGTTCTTCGGGATCCATGTTGCCAAGGATCTGTTGGACGGATTTAAAAGCAGCGGTGCTGGTGTATTTCTTCGTCTGATTGGTTCCGGAAGAGGAACCAGATTCGTTTGGGGTCTCCATGTGGTTCGGGGTTTGTTCCCATCTTTCGGTTTAGAAGGGCATGTGTTCAAGGCGTGTCCTGCCTTGCGGCAAAAGAAGCACAGCCCTTTTCGAATGCATTCTTCTTGTATGGCGTCTGTCATTTTGGGAAGTCGGACAAAGGGTTTCTTTGTGTTAAACGAATTGATGTCCATTGGTACTCCGTAATCTTCGTTGGTTTTGGGAGCGGTGCTTGCGAACGATCGCATTCCTTTCTTCATAAGTCGAAGCATCCTTTGATCGTTGGATACTTCGATGACAGAGTCGTACCAAGCCTGGAGGTGACTCGGTTTGGTAGCTTGATTCTAGATTTTCTCAAGAATTTGATCGTCCAGGGTGCTTCTGAATATATTGGTAATGATTCGATTTGCAGGTTCGTCATGGGTGGTTAGATCGGGTCGATAGTTGGTATTGACGAAATCTTCTCCAGAATCTTTCCATTTCATTTTGAGGTTCTTGAGTTGTTGGAAGGCGACATCGGCTCGTTCTTTTTCAAGGAACGAGTCGGTGAGTTTCTTCTGGAAATTCAACCAAGTTCCTAGTTGAACCTGATCTCCTTGTCGTCCATTGTTCATGAACGTTCGTTTCCAATCGGTCGCGGTTCCTCCCCTCATATAGGAAAGGGTGAAAAGGATCTTCTGGTCATCACTCCATTCTGGGTTTGCCAAAATGAAAAGGACGACTTCTTCTAACCATGTTTCGAAGTTGCTGCGAGTTCCATCGAATTCGGATGGTTTTTGCATGCCTTTGATTTCTTTGTCCTTGTCTTTCCTGGTCGTGGTCTTTCGCAGTGATGGTCCTTCGCCTTGTTCCGCCATTGTTTCGGGTTGGTAGTTCACATATGTTTGTTCTTCGTTATAACTTGTTTGAGCGAGTTCTTGTAGTTGTTGTAATTGGTTGGTTTCTTCGTGTTCTTCGAAGAGAGATTTCGGTAATTGGAGATTAAGTTGTGTCTCTTCTTCTTCTGGTGGAGGCACTCCTGTTGGTGTTGTTTCAGTTTCGTCTTGTTCATATGTCGGGTCGAATTCTTGTCGCTGTTTTCCTTTGTCCGAGATTGATCGTTTAATTGCTGCTCGATCTGTGTCTTTTGAGTATGGTGTGGATACTACTGGTGGTTCTACCAATCTTCTGGTTGGTCCGACGTTTCTGTTTTGTTCGTAGTTGGCCGTTTTGGCAAATAGGTCCTCGTCCCAATCGACGAGGTTGTGGTTGAGTAGTTTTGATCTTCTGTTATGATGCAAGGCGAATAGTACGCCTTAGTCGTTCGATGATAGTTTGCGATAGAGTCAAGACGAGAGATCGTCGAGACAGACAAGTAGGTCGAGTAAGTCGAGACGAACGAACGTCAAGACAATAGAGTTTCCAAAAGGTTCAAGTGAAACGATCTGTCGACGAGAAGACTAACAAAAGTCTTATTCGTTAACTATCGAAGTACAAGAGAGAAACGAGATCAAAACTAAAGTACAACTACCAACTATGGTAGGTTTAAATATACTACTCTTATCTCTTATTGATATTATTGATAAGTTCCTTCCATTATCTTTCTATAAATAAGAAAACTACTATGTCATATCCTCGTGTTCTTTATCTTCCTAAAAATACTCTTAAGATCAGAAAGATCAATAAGAAGTATCTACTGATTCATAATCAAACAATCATAATCGTCGAAAATAATCCACTTGTATCTCAAGACACTCATCTGTTGTTAACACGTATCCGCCCTCATGTTCCACCATTGGAGATGGTGTAACAGTTACTGACTTGGCAAACCATCCGAGGTTCATTATTGCCCGTCGTGCCTCTCTCCCCCAGAGTCTCAACTGGAACGGGGCTCGCTACTAAGTACTAGGCTCAGCTTTGAGCCTACTATACTTAAAAAAGAGGGTTTGATTCCACCAATTTCCCTCCATGCACCTTTCAATTATTGCCCTGCCATGACCTTGGCCTCCAGATTCTCTGGTTCTCTCGATATCGAATGCAGTGAATGCGGCAAAAGATATACCTCTGATCGCTTCCTGGATGCACATCAGAAGAGAGACTGTTCAGGAAGCAAACACAGTCTCAACGTGCTACTTGGGCAGACCAAGGAGCTATGGGAATCGCGGAAAAGGCAGAGAACTACCCAATATGTCCAACCTGCCACGATGTCATCAAACAGTCCCGTCGAAATTCCCATGGACAATTCTGAGTCCTCTAGTGTCAATGAGATCCGAGCCATGACCATCTTAGATGGCGCGAAGGATGCTGTCAGGCTTGACCAAACCGATGTGGTACATTACCCGTTACAATTACCTATGGTCTATAACACACACTCAGACGCCAAACAGGTGATGGGAGCAGATGGATGTAATAGTCCAAGGCCTCCGAGATTGAACTTGGATCACCAAGTGGTCAACCTGACCAGTCCTCAGAACATCGCCCCATCTTCCGGCAGCCCCTATCCTAGTAACCAACCTGCTACTGGTCCTTCTCACAATGACAACTCAGACACACCTCTCGCTTTACGCAAGTCTAGACGTCAAATTGTTCTGCCAGCACGCTTTCAGGACGAATCACCACCCATTCATTTGAAGCGAAGCCCAATTGTCGCAGTCGAAACTTCCAATATATTGATCCCACAAGGACATGCATTTTCAACCAACGGCAATGGAGGTGCTCTGATCCCGGAACTTGGGAAGTTATTTTCGAATCCATTGACCGCAGGTGAGCACGTTTCCCTTCTATGTCATGCAGCATCGGCTTAAACCTTACCTCAACTAAGATGTGAATTCTCGCAACAGTGATGGATACACAGGTTAGACTCACATTTGTGTTCATTTGACGGACCATGTCTCTGATTTCCTGCAATCCAGCGATATGTACGGAAGCCGAACAACAGCCAGAAATCTCTGCAGCATCAAAAGACCAGGACCCAGGAGGTAGGTGAAAGTAATCAAAGCATCGCATATCTGTCCTCACAACACCTCTAGGGAATCAACAGCGATCTCGTTCAATCACACAAATGCCACAACTCTTTGAGTCTGATCGCATGTTCTTCCAATTGAAACACCGATATTATACCCTGGATCCACCACATCATGACCCCAATGACTCAGACAGCTCTGGCCATGAACTCGAAAACGGAGACGACGAGGATGAGGACGAGAACGAGGGCAACAGTGAAGATACTGTGCTCAGAAACACGGATGATATCGACCCAGGCACCTCAGATAGCATGGACCACAACGACCCAGATAATCCAAGTTCCCTTCAGAGGTTCAGCGCAAATCCATTTGGGATGTTCAACAATCTGACGTGCTTCCAACTTTGTGACTGGATCTGGAACTCCAGCACTCAGAAGTCCCTGGAAGATTTCCAGAAACTTGCCCAGATTCTTACAAACCCACAGTTCTCCACCGCAGATGTAGCATCGACTAACTGGAAGTGTTTATTCCACGCTTTAGGCACCAATGCAGAAGATGTCACTGGAGATGAGTCCCAGTGGATAGACGACGATGGCTGGAGAGCCACCCCCATATCTATCCCTGTCTCATTTCATCAAGGCATGCAGAATTCTGGAGCACCCCTCCACTTGGTGGGAGACCTGTACCACTGAGATGTCCTCCAAATCATCGAAGAAGTTGTCGCAGACCCGAGAAGAGGGCCTTCGTTCCACTTCAAGCCATACAAAGTGCTCTGGCAACCAAATGGCTGTTCAGAGCCAGTGCGTGTCTATGGAGAACTTTATAACTCCGATGCATTCCTGGGAGCCCACCAAGAGCTTCTGGACTCCCCCGGAGAACCTGAATGTACGCTCGAGAGGGTTATTGCTGGTCTTATGCTATGGTCCGATGCCACCGAACTCACCGCCTTCGGTGGCGCTAAACTTTGGCCATGCTATATGTATCTCGGCAATGAGTCCAAATACTGACGATTGAAACATGGAGAACATCTCGGCCATCATATTGCATATTTTTCAACTGTAAGGTCTTTCCGTTTTTTGACACGAGCTGTGGCTGAATCGAATAAATCCGGGACAGATATCTGACGAGTTCAACGATTATCTCAAGACTTGGTCTGGTGGCAGATTGCCTCCTGACCATTTCTTTGCCTACTGCCATCGGGAGATCTACCATGAACAATGGAAGATCGTCCTTTCAGACGAGCTATTGCATGCCATGGAGCATGGGATTGTCCTTATGTGCTATGATGGAGTGCGGCGGAGATTCTATCCAAGGATATTCACTTATTCAGCCGATTATCCGGAGAAGTGAGCCCAGTTTGCTCTTTCCATCCAAGTGTGACGCAGAATCTAATATTTGATCTCATCGCAGAGTTATTCTTGCAACCATACGCAGCTCCGGTGCCTTCTGCCCATGCCCTCGTTGCCTTGTAAAAAAGGAGGACTTATGGAAGATGGGAACTGCCAAAGACATCGCCACACGTACAAGCAACCTTCGCGTTGATACTCCAGCATGCCAACAAGATGTTATTGACGCTTGAACTTGGATCCTTGGTCACGGTCGCGCGACCAATTATCACGAGGTCGAAGCAATCCTCAAGCCCACTTCCACTGCCCCAGTTATAGTGAGCAGACTGTTGCTGCTTGTCGCATAAATTGCCCGTTCTCACATATTTGCCAGAACACATTTTCTAGGCTTTCCGGAGTCAAATTCGATATCTTCTCGTCGTTGGTTGTTGATCTCCTACACGAATTCGAAATCGGCATCTGGAAGAACTTATTCATTCACCTAATTCGTATACTCAACGCTTGCTGCACGAGAACCGAAAACAAGACTGCGGAACTTGACCATCGGTACATTTATAGTTCATATGCCATGGCCTGTTTACTCACCATCATGCCAGTTATCGGATGATGCCCTCATTCGGGAATGGTACTATTCGCAGGTTTGGTCTCAATGCGTCAGAATTCAAGCGAAAAGCTGCTCGTGACTATGAGGACCTTCTTCAGGTACGTGGACGCTGTCGTGTGGCCGAATTGAAGAGTAATAATTTGCTAGTGCGCCATTCCTGCCTTCGATGGTCTTATCCCCGCTCCCCACAATGAAATTGTCATGAAGCTGCTCAAGCTTTGCGCAGAGTGGCATGCACTGGCAAAATTACACATGCACACTGATCTCACACTCGAACTTCTTGAAGAAACAACCACAGCGATGGCCACCCAATTTCGGCTCTTCCTTGAGCAAACATGCGCACAAGTCGTGACATTCGAATTGCCAAAAGAGGCTGAGGCTCATCACAAGAGAGAACAAAGCCAGAAGGACAAAGGACAATCAAATTGTTCCTCAGGTTCGTTTGCATTGGTCTATGTTCATAATTTACAATTCTAAAGTGAGGTTCTTCACAGACTCCACAAGTGTTGGTGTATCCAGCATGCCCTCGCCTTTCAATCAGACCCCACAAATGCAGCCCCAGTCAGGTTCGCACAAACCCCACCTCTTCCTCATTACCGTTTCTAAACGAAACTTCACAGATTCCACAAACGCGCCATCATCCTCAATTCAGACTGCAGTGGTACAGCCACTGTCAGGTTTGTATCGATTCTCTATTATCAGAACCACCGTTTATAATGTGACATCACAGCTTCCACAAGCAGCCAGATATTTAGTGCACCTCCACCTTCAGCGCGGAAGCGAAAGACTCTAAACATTAACACCTACAAGTATCATGCCCTCGGAGACTATGTGTTTACAATCAAGAAGTTTGGGACAACTGATTCGTTCAATTCAGATATTGTGAGTCGCTGATTCCCGGAAAGCTTTGTTCCAATTCAGAAATATCCTGATGAACTGACCTTGTTCAGGGTGAATTTAATCACAAAGATCCTAAAAGTTGGTATCTCCACACGGATAAGCGAGACTATCGCAAGTGGATTAGCCGCGTTGAGCGTCGCAGGGCACGGATACAAAGAGTGAAGGCGAGGTTGGAGAATGCATATGGACTGGATCCAATGGGGTGTGCTGAAGAGCGAGGTCATCAGTTAGTGACATTGGGATTCGTACAAGAATATTGTATAGGTTCCAATGAGAACCTCTCACTGGAGCTATCACAGTGGATGGTGAACCAAAATGGGATTAAAGATCCTGCGCTAACGGTACGTTCGCTTGTATACTTGTTTTTATCGAGTAATGACTTGACTGTCGCAGGCGTTCGTCCCTCAGCTCAAGCAGCACTTGCTTCCAAGAATGTGCTCCCTTCTCAAAGGGGAGCACTATGAGGAGGCTGATATCCGCCAATGTTTTTCCTACAACTGGACGTCAGTTGTTCTGAGCAACAACAGAATATTTTCGCACAAGCTCATGAAGATCAGTTACACTGCCTATGATGTCTGCCTCGATGAAGACATTCTCCATGTCAACACCCCTCGCTCTAATGTGATGATGCTAAACGCTTCCTTCGACCACAACGACAATGACAGCCACCCATTCGTTTATGCCAAGGTATTAGGAATATTCCACACCGACGTCAGCTTTCTTGGGTTCCTTGCCAATGGCCACTGAGACCTCTCTTCGCGCCACTTGGAATTCCTTTGGGTTCACTGGTACCAGCTCGTCGAGCAAAACTGTGAATTGTCGTTGGATCGGGTATCACTACTGCCAACGAACTCTCCCTCCGCCTTTGGATTTATTGACCCTGCTAGCGTTGTCCGATGCATCCACATTATTCCTCAATTTTCCCAGAAACGCATTCGCCCTGATGGCCAAGCAACTTCAGCATGGGCCAACGACGCCAGAGCATGGAAGTTTTACTTCATCAACAAGTGAGTATCTCAGACTACATTAACCAAGTTTAATTGTTCTTAGTAAGCCTCTAGATTTGTGGATCGCGACATGTACATGCGATACAACCTGGGGATAGGTGTTGGCCACACATACGGTGGTGATGGCTTTCGATACAATCAAAGGAGCCATAGTTCCACTGCGAGCTCCGACAGTTCGGTTCTCATTGCACCGCTTGACCAATCCCCAAATAATCATGTTAGTGATTACCATTTTCATCTCTCTCCAGAACCTTTACATATATGCATTGCCAGGTTCCGAATCAAGACGTTCAGCAAAGTCCCAGCATGGATTGCAGTGTCTTGGACCAGCAATGCGATCAAATTGGCCCACAAGGGCTGGATTCGAATGAAGAAGAATCTGATTCTGGAGAGTATGAATGCGACGACGATGGAGTTTACTTAGACACAGAAATGGAGCAGTGACTTTTATGGGTTCTTGCTACTCCAATTCAATTTCAGACACAAAACTTGAATATGTGGGTACAATACCATCAATATTATGTACATAGCCATCATGATTCAAATGATTCAATAAGAATCACTGCCATCATAACCCTATACTAATCTCTCTGTGGCATTCGGCAACTTCCCTTAAAGCCTTAAAGCTTAAAGCTGGATTATCTGGTACAGCATGTCTCGTTATGTGCCGAGTTGTGTTGGTAAACGACTATATCACTCTGTATTATCACCATCTGGCTTGCAAACATGACTCATGCCAACTCCGAGTAAGGGAGATCTGCTTGTCATCCATCCCCTCAACCTCTCCTTCATGAAACGGGCGTACCACATGCTGCCTATGCCCTGCCCTGGAGGGAGGGTCTAAGGCTGAGCTTTATATTGAAGCTTGGGCTGGCCTTGTAAAGATTACCCCAAAGACCTAATATGGACGACCCACTAAATGGAGAATATATTGTTCAATGCGCTCAAAATCGCTATGGCTACTTCAGTACATGTGTTCTTCGCCCCCTGTCAACTCATATAAATCTACTCCGAGTCTCTCTCTCTTAATCTATGCAATCAAGCCTGACTGCAGTATATGTGCGGTTATCTCTGCCTCACTGACTATCATCCAGGTTTTGCTTTATGTCCCATCATTGAGGTTTGGCGAGTCTATCATGGACGAGCGATTATGTGGAACAAAGTTCGAGTCGCCCTAGAGACCCTTTGCCGGCCAACGATTTTGCATCACTTCGCCCCACTGGCATAGCGACCCAACAGCTATGGTTACCAACCCAGATAAAACAAAGATGAAGGTTCAACTGAAGCTACAGAGTTACTTACATACCACGAATTACTAGTACTACAGCAGGAGGATTACCTCACTGACCCAAAAAGATGGCACTCACACAGATTTCAGTTTGCCATGACTACGACCCAGATTCTCATTGGGCATGGATACTACTAGTTCTAGCGATATATGAGCCTGAGGTTGCATGTTAGCGACAAGAAGCCATAAAGGGGCGGTCTCTGTGACCAATACGAGGTGTTATGTGCTTTCTGACCCAGATTAGAGAAAGGACTTGGATCAGTATCGA
>ML210435.1:0-28770 GCA_004369085.1 Coprinopsis marcescibilis | reverse complement strand
AGGGGGAGGAGGAGGAGGTGAGCTCTGGCGATGCTGGGTGGGCCATGGCTCATCACAGGTGCGACAAATGCCTGCAGGGGTCCGTCCCCTGCTTCTTTCCTGACATTGATAAGTGGGGTCCAGGGTTCACAGTCGACGACGAGCGGTGCCGGCGTTGTCAGGAGACTGAGCAGGCTTGCAACGTCAACGGGTCTGCCAAGAGGGCGCCGACCGCTCCTGCTGACCGTGAGAGGGTTAGGAAGGAGTTTAACGTCGCAGGACGGAGCTTGCGACAGCGAAGCACTCTGAAGCCCCCGCAGGCTCACCGCACGTTGCCAGCCACTGCCAGCCTCACCCCACGGAAAACAAGAAACCCGTTACCAGCCACCACCGATGCAACCAGGTCACGGCCAACCGCATCATCTGCACAACATCAGACGTCCGACGCTTCGTCATCGCGAGCCAGACCTACCGCGGCAACAACGTCTTTTACTACGTCCTCCGTCGCGTCATCTTCGGCAGCGAGAGCGATATTTTGCACACAACAGGGTGGCTATATTACCACGGGGACCATGGCTGACTACGGAAGGGGCCAATCCTGTGTTGGCCCTCTCCCGGAAGCAGAGGTGCCTCCAGTGCCCCCTCTTCCCCACTTTGTGAATCTGCAGGCATCCTTGTCGTCACCGCCGTTGGCACTGCTGTCATCACGGCCGTCGTCTTCGCCTGCAGCCACGGAAGCTCTGCTCGCACCTACGGCAGGGCACCACCTCAGGAGTTCTGTGCTACCTATCCCAATCACAGCCCAGCCACGGCATTCAGGCACGTCGCCGACGGCATCATCGCCTTCGTCAACATTATCGTTACCAGCTGCGCCGATGTCGTCCGTGCCAGCTGCAACGATTCAACCAGATCGCCTCGATGCCTCCACCATTCCTGCAGCACCTCGGCTACCACAAGAGTCCCTGCTACTATCGTTTGTTCAACTTCAAGAGACATACGAAGCCTTGTTGACCCAGCAACATACGACCAACCTCCTCCTTGCCAACATTGCAGGGAACACAACAAAGGTTCTTGATTATTTGAATTTTGTTTTGGAGGGGCGGATGGGTTGATGGCTGGTAGTGCACTCGCATCCTGACTTTAATTGTATTATATCTTGCACATTATTCCTTTAAACTGTACATACATCGTCAATTAAAATGATTCTGTTTATATGTTCGCCAATGTGTTTTTGATGCGATGTTAGATTGAGTGGTTACTCTCTCATCGACCTTGAGGGAATAGGGTTAAGGGCTCGATTTTGAAATCATAGAGCAAATTTGTTCTGGAATCCTTGTAGATCACGCATCTTGTCTAGACGAGGACTTCCACGCGTCCTCTCACATTATTACAATGCTCACACCTCTTGGGATTCCCCATAGCCTCACTGTTATTATTCTCCTCAATATGTGTCTTTTCCCAAACTCCTCAAACTTCCTATCACGCAAGAGGTCCTTGCAGAGGGTTAAGGGACAAAAAAATGAATCATAGGGTGGGATCCACCCTAGACCCCTACCCTGCCCTGCCCTGCCCTACCCTGCCCTACATACAGGACTCACAGATTGCGAGAGTACCTACACTACACTACATACAAGACTTGTAGAATACATGGGTGAACTACCTTCCTCCATGGACTCTACACACAGCATGACAAAACAGCTGCATGCACAAGAGCTGCACCACTGCATGGTGCTCACCCAATTCTCGACCATTTTGCATGTGGTCTGCTCTCACTGGTGAGTCGTCGAAGCACACTGTACAAGACAACTTGGAACACACAAAACGAAGCAATATTGAGTGAGATACATGATGTACAGTACACCACTGTACATGTATCTCACTCAATTCTGCACCGTTTTGCGAACGCCAGGGTGGTTCGGAGAGCGCATGGTGAACGCTCTCCGACGCATGTCAGAACGTGAGAAACGAGCAAGAACTCGTTGAGTACTGCGCATAGAAAAATATCCTATGCATAGCACTCAGCAAGTACTGGACCGTTTCGCAGACGCCTTGGGTGGTTCGGAGAGCACAGGGTGAACGCTCTCCAACGCAGGTGAGAACATACGAAATAAGCGAGAACTCGGCGAGCACTGTTCACGGCAGTATCTGCCTTTGCACAATACTCGACGAGTACTGCACCGTTTCGCAGACGCCGTGGGTGTTTCGGAGAGCGCATGTCAGAACATGCGAAACGAGCACCGTGCATAGGAAGATATCCCTTTGCATAGCACTCGACGAGTACTGCACCGTTTCGCAGACGACATGGGTGGATCGGAGAGCGCATGGCGAACGCTCTCCAACCCATGTGAGTAAGTACGAAAAGAGCGAGAACTCGTCAAGTACTGTGCATGGCACGTTATTCTTGTGCACATTACTCGATGAGTACCAAACCGTTTCGCAAACTCCAGGGGTGGATCGGAGAGCGCATGGCGAAGGCTCTCCAACGCAGGTGAGAACGTACAAAACGAGTGAGAACTCGTCGAGTACTGTGGATGGCAAGATGTGCTCATACACAGTACTCGAAGAGTACTGCATCGTTTCGTGAAAGCCATGGGTGGATCGGGGAGCGCTTAAAGAATGCTGTCCGACGCGGGTGAGAACGTGCGAAACAAGTGAGAACTCGCACTGTGCACATTAATATGGGAGAGCGCTTGGCGAACACTCTCCGATGCTCATGACAACGCGAGAAACGAGTGTGAACTCGTTGAGCTCTGTGCATAGGAAGATATGCCTATGCACAGTACTCAGCAAGTGCTGCATCGTTTTGCGCGCGCCATGGGTGGATCGGAGAGTGCATGGCAAACACTCTCCGATGCTTGTGAGAGCTTGTCGAGTACTGTGCATAGCAACATATGCCTGTGCACAGTACTCGACGAGTACTGCATCGTTTCACAGACGCCAAGGTTGGTTCTGGAGACTCGGTACTGCTGGTCAGCACGAGCACTACATACTGCTCGGTACGGCTCGTGCTGACCAGCAGTAATGTAACGAGCGCACGAGCCGTACCGAGCCAACGATCCGAGCTGAGACCGGAACCTAACCCTAAGCAATCTCGCGCGCGCGAGATTGAGGTGGCTGTACGCTTGCAAGGTTGGGCATCCTGGTGCTCAGTGACAAGCAAGTGTATTGAGAAGTGGCATAGCATTGGCAAGGCCTGTTAATGGTGGCCGTAGGTATCTTTGAGCCCGAAGGGATCACTTGCGCGTTAGCACGTGCTCGAGGAGCCCAAGGACGGAGCACCTGAAAACTGGGGTCGCGGGAGAATAAATAGTTACGAGCACCTAGCCGGGAGCATACATATAGGTTACATATTTGCTGTAAGCACCAATAAAGAGTGTTTTAAGCAAGGTCGTTTAAACAGCAAAAAGACGCTCCACAGGGATTCGTTTAAACGTGGGTTACTCCAGGAACTTGTGGGTCGCAGAATAGGCCTGATGGAATGTGGGACACCTCACAACCCTTCCGCATAAGGACTGGTATGGTGCTGTCAACATCCACCCTTCGCCCTCTCTGTTGGCACATCTAGATTTTAGGTTATGATTCTATCTTGGAATGATACTGGCAGTGAGCTCCGTGTCCGTGGCTGGTATTTAACTTAATTCATGCCCACTTGCAGTAACTGACTTTTGGATCAGATTAGCCTCTGTTTTTGCCATGATGAATCCCGCATTGACGGCTACCATACGCAGTGTCAGTCCTGGGGTATATATTCAAGAATCAAGAGCAAGATAGAATAACAGAGCCAAAAGTATAAGATGTATAAGGTGTGCGATCCTGGATTCAACGTCTTCATCATCCTACGTCCGCTGACAATTTCAAGCTAGAAATGACTATGGGCCGGGTAGATAGTCCAGGCCCTTGCATTCTCTCTGTTGATTGTTGGCATTGGAGCCATAATTTGGACGGAGACCCCTAGCTTCCAGAACATCCATAGATACCTTTGCCGCGCCCTCAGATAACTGCTTTCCGGTTCGTGTTCGCCGCAGTGTTCCAAACGAGTATCCCTTGATAACGGCGACAGTGCAGGTATTTGGTTGAAATCCTTGAGTAGCATCAGTTGAAAAGGGTGTCGTTCTTAGCCCTCGCCGTGGGGATCGTCCGTGCAGCTTGTCCAGGTCTTCCTTGGCACTGCCATCTGGAGAAGCGAGGCTAGCCCCTGACGGCTCGCCGGGCTCGCGAACTTTGGCAGTGAAGGCAGTAGATGGCATCGAGGTAAGGGGAGGTTGAGCAGGAGCAGGAGGCGCAAATCCGTTGCTTGGCATGTCGAGGTAGCATATTTGTCGCGTAGAACGCTCTTCGGGCGCGAATGCGTATGGGGCACGATCAAGCATGGCATGAAATGTTGGATTGTGTTCTTCTGGACGCGTACGGTATCCACCCAGTGGCAGTTCAGAGGCGGCGAATGTTGCTTCATCTCTGTGCTCTGGGAGCGGGATAGATGTAGAGACAGCGTAGTGGTTATTTGAGCCGACGAGCAGACGATAGGAGTGTGGCTCATCTGGTGGACTCTGGTCGTGGTATCCAGCCAGGCTGACGTTAGGGCCATATCGGCTTCCTGGCATCATCATCCTGCAGTTCTCTTCGTCCTCGCGAACGTGAGGGCGATCACGACTCAGTCGGTCAACCTCTAGGCGAAGTTCGAGGGCTTCTTTGCGGCTTTCTCTGACAGTATCTTGGAGTACGAGCACGACCGACTCCAAATTTGTCACTGTTGAAGATCCACGTCAACAACGACAGGAATGGACGACGGTAGCGAGAAAAGAGCACGAGCACAGACCTGTTACTTCCAACGTAGCAATGTACTTGGCTCTTCTGGCTCTGAATGCAGCCTGTGCGTCTGCATTCTTCTTTTTTCTGAGGGCAGCATCGGAACAACGAGGAATATCGTTCAGGTCGTCGCCTAACATTGCATCGCGTTTTTGGGATCTGGAGGTGACTGATTTCGGCATGAAGGAAAAGTCTGGACACTAAGGTTGGTTTAAACGGGACACGATAGTAAAAGCTTAGAGGTTGCGCGGTGGTAAGAGGTTGCGCGGCTCTGGGCTAAAAGACTGGAACTTGGAAGTTGGGAGTGTTCATTGACAACCTGCCTGTCCTACCAATTATCTGTTTTCCTCGCTTCTCCCACCAATATCCGGTCAAATCCGGTCAAATATCAAGGTAAAAAGTGCAGTTTGGTCCCGTTGGTCCGATTTATTCCCCATCCATCCCCGCGCTGATTGATTCGGATCCCCAGGATCAAACGACTACAACCAGGCAGGCTAGCATCATCATACAAGGAGGGCATTGCTCGATACTGACTTAAAGTGTTTTGCATACTATCAAACACTTAGTAATGCAAAACGACCCTAGTAATGCAAAAACGGGAATCGTGCCTCAATAACACATTGAAAGGATGTTGAATAGCTTGCAGTCTGTCATACTCAAGTTGGCGGAACATTCTATGAAATAAGTGAAGAAATCTGAGGGGAAATGGCTATGTTATACTCTTATCTGTGGCCGAATTTCACGAGGCAGGGATTGGATGACGCATGGTCGTTCAGTGAACTGCGGAGCATTGTGGCTGAAAATATCCGTGATCGCGCCCTTCCAGCCACACCAGTCAAAGGTTTGCCCGTGGATCTGGGGGTTGGGGTTAGGGATGGACTCTTGTCTGCGTTATCATCGTCTTCATCGGCCTCGATATCTTCTTTTTCGTTGAACAGGGCAAGTTTGAAGAGACTGAGGGACGTCTGCTCCGAAATTTATGCTGTGTACACCGACTCGATAAGTTTGTTGGTCCCGGTCGGCCGTGGATAAGGGTTCGCAGGTTGTGAACCCCTGCGACCACCTGTTCCATTCGAGTAGCCATTATAATGGTAAATGAGCAAGTAGAGATGCAAAATGTTTTAGGCTTGGCATAATTTGGCCGACAAGAGATATATTGCTAATTTACAAATGATTCGGTTCTTCGTATCACCCAAATAGGTTCCAAAACATGTTCCAGATGCTCGGCTGGGCCACTATCTCGTCGTCATACTGAATTTGGATAGATCCATTGCGAGTCTTAGCCCGCAGTTCGTCATAGGTGGTTTCGTGTTCGTCGTATTCGCCGATGAATACCTGCGCAACGTTCTTGAAACTATCGCGGTGGTCTTGGGATAATCGCGATTTGACGGGGTCAGACAACTTTGTACATCCGTTGCTAGTCGTCAACACAACCGTTCCTCGGAACGACCTAGGAAGCCTGATGTCGATAGCCCCGTTCGCGGTAGACAATTCGACCTTCACTTTCGCAGTACGTCCTTCAGGATCGTGCTAGGAAGACCTTATTAGCATCACAGGGAGCCCAAAAGCCATACAAGTCACTTACCAACTGAAAGAGGACCTTCCCATTTACAGTCTTCGCAACGAGATCTATTTTCTCACAAAGCTTGTCCACTTGTTTCTCCAAAATCGTCACATCTGCAGAGATGGCACCGTTCCTCGTCTCCAGCCACAGGTTTTCGTTCCGCAGTTTTTGCTCCCCTACAGCCGACCCCTTTGGCGAGACAATGGGAATCAGGTATCCATTGAGACTGTTACCAGGCATGGAGCATGATTCGTTGTGCTCTGAAGTGTTGGGGTTCAATGAAGGATAGGAAATTGCCACCCGCGGACGGATAACCCATTTACCCGTGATCGCCTTGTTGATTTTGCGGACACAAACGCAGTTGGTTGCAGGCTGAAATCGCGAGCCTGATCCAGGAGTCATCGAAGGGGGCGGCAAAGATGGAAATGCTGTAGCAGGGGCTATTAGTAACATAGTCCACACGGCAGAAGGGTGGTTCAGGGCAGGCTAGATAGATTAGACTATGTAGACAGTTTAGATTAGGCCCGCGAGAAGCCGGAAAATATGCCATCATCCCCCTTACACTACACCGTGCCTAGACTCGACTCTGGGGTGTCCCTGCGGACAACTCCATCGGGTGACAGCAGTGCGATTCGACCTACGCAAACAAACCAGTGACAAACCAGTGACGTACGGCGGACCAAACATACAGGGACAACCTTTCAAGCTATAACAGTGATCAGCGATGCCTTGTCCAGAGCAGAGTAACGAAAAGGAGCCTAATGTATACCGTCATATTATTCCCTCGGCCCAATGAGGAGAATGATACGATTTTTTTGTGACAGATATCGCGGTGTTTGTGCCAGGGTACTGCGCAATACATAATTGGGGCTTAGCTGAATCCACTTGTGGCATAATGCACACAGCATCTGATGCGCAGCGAAATTCTCGACGTAGGGGTCGGATCTGAGATACTCAATATGTTCCTCATCTGTGCGTTTGCGGGGTCTCTTGGCGGGTGGATGGGCCACCGAATAAGTGGCTCACAGGTTTGTACATGATGTTGGCATCCAGATAGGCCTTGATGTATTTATATTTTTACGTACTCACAATCTTGAATCCAAAGTCCTTGCTTCCAAAATCGGGGGTGAAATCTGAAATCTGTATCTGTATGTCCATCCCAGATCTGTTCGTTGAGGACATCCTCAGATTGGTGACGTCCCTCCCCGTTCCTATCCGATATGGCGAACAAGGGGCCCAGTACCACGCGACCACGCGATGACCACGTCTGCGACTTCAGCACGCACTGTCCACCTCAGCACTGTTGTTGCCAAGGACGACGCCGAACGGATGCAACCGAATGAAAGACTTCGCTCCACTCCTCATGACTTTGTCTGTTCACGGATTCGTACCCAAGTCAGGGCTAGGAAAGCGTGACAGCAAGGGAACTTTGTGTGATGTGTCAGTACTTATCATTCGCTTGCCTCGCTTCCCCCATTACAACGCCAGCCAAACGCCAGCCTTCTGAGAAGTCAAATCATTGCTTCCCTTCAGATATATGTATGTATCTTCTTGTCCAGAGCTAGCTCCTCTTTTCCATCAGTGTTCCAGAGCGGGTTGAATCCTTTGTCCTTGAAGATGGCAGCGCTGAAGGCGACCGACAGTGGGTGCTGCAGTCGGGGTCGTCCCATCCTTGGCCGCATTGTTCTGGGTCCCTTGTTTCTTCGCGCCGTGTCAGATGGAAACGGGGAGCAGAGCCTCAACGAAGGGATCTCATATGGATTTCCCAGGCAGATCCATATTCCAGATTTCACCCTCGATTTTGTAAGCAATGTTGTGAATACGTAGATATCTGTCAAGCTTTGATAAGTAGACCCTGGAGACCCTACCTCAGAATGAGGCCTTATACTAGTATAAGGTATTCACGCTACGGCGATCATAAAGAAAGGCATCAAGAGGTTAAGGGACAAAAAAACTAATCGTAGGGTGGGATCCACCCTTGGCCTCTACCCTGCCCTACCCTACCCTGTCCTACCCTACCCTGTCCTGCCCTGCCCTGCTCTACCTGCCTTACATACTGGACTCACAGATTGAGAGAGTACCTACCTTACACAATATACAAGACTTGTAGAATACTTGGGTGCACTACTTTGAATACAGGACACCCTACCTTCCTCCATGGACTCTACCCACAGAAGGACAAAATAGCTGGATACACATGGGCTGCACTACTGTATGGTACTCACCCATTTCTCAACCGTTTCGCATGCGGTCTGGTCTCACAGGTGAGTCGTCGAACTACACTGTACACGGCAGCTTACAACACGGAAAACGAAGCAGTATTGAGTGCGATACATGATGTACAGTGCACCGCTGTACATGTATCTTGCTCAATCCTGCACTGTTTTGCACATGCCAGGGTGGTTCGGAGAGCACATGGCAAACGCTCTCCGACGCAGGTGAGAATGTATTAAAACGAGTGAGAACTTGTCGAGAACTGTGCATGGAAAGATATGCCTTTGCACAGTACTCGACGAGTACTGCTTCGTTTTGCAGACGCCATGGGTGGATCGGAGAGCGCATGGTGAGCGCTCTCCAACGCATGTAACAACGTGCGAACGAGTGAGAACTCGTTGAGTACTGTGCATAGCAAGATATGCATATGCGCAGTACTCAGCGAGTGCTGCATCGTTTTGCAGACGCCATGGGTGGATCGGCGAGCACACGGCGAATGCTCTCCGACGCATGTGAGAAAGTACGAAACGAGTGCGAACTCGTCAAGTACTGTGCATAGCAAGATATGCATATGCGCAGTACTCAGCGAGTGCTGCATCGTTTTGCAAACGCCATGGGTGGATCGGAGAGCGGGCTGGTGGCGGAACACCCAACACGCAAGACTAACGGAAACAACCTCATGTCTATGATCGCGACTGAAGAAATTAATGTCGCCTTCCTCCTGCGACGCGAGAAAAAGACCTTCCAGCAAACAGACGACAGCCTTTGCATGTGATGCATTAGTTACATTAGATAGTCCATCGCATTAATTCTACATCAATCTGAGTTGTTTGCATCCCTTTCTACCAGATCACCAACTGCCAGCCTGAGGGCAGACCGTTGCTCCCCTATTGCTACTTCCATTGCGCGGTTGAGTACAAAGCCTTTTGTGTGCTCAGTCGCCGGCTGAATAGTATCAACAGATGTGACTTACTGCCATACACGTCGCGCATCAGCCTGTCTAGGCCTACCGGACGTCCGCCATCAGACACCATTAGCTCCTCGATCAGAGATTCCCGGATGTCATCGTCGCAGTAGACCAGGGCTCTCTCGCATACGGTTGAAGCGTGCTCGTGACACGAAAACTCTAGAAAGTCTCCGTGCATCTGCTGGTAAAGCCCCCTTCGTTCGTCATCACCACCACACTCGAGGAGTCGTTGTAGGACATATTTCTGGTGAGGACATGTCAGAGTATTATAACGGGTGAAACGAAACGCTTACTGCTAACTTGTCTTTGATCATCACCTTAGCGAAAGGAAGCAACTCCTCGACAAGTGCCTTACGTCGTCCCCAAACGATTGGAAGGTGTCTGATACAACGCTGCATCACGCGAGAGCCGTTTACGTCCCGGCTGAGATCAAGTACGCGTCCCTGGAAGCCTACGATGAAGTTGAGATACTGGTATGGAATAACCTCTATGACCTTCTGCATGACCTTTGGAAATCATGGTTATCAGTTGCCCGCTAGCCACCAACAGGACCTAACGAAAGCTTACATAGTTTGCGGATTCGTGAGTTGCCAAGTCCACGACGTTCGCCTCCAATACCAGCTGGAATACGATTTTGCACTGCTCGTCGGCGGGAAGGATATGAATGAGCTTAAGAAATCCGAAGGGAATCAGCTCATCAATTGTCTGTCTGGGATTGAAGCGCCCGCAAGCAAACCTTTTGGATGACCCGACAACCATAAAAGTCGGTTGAAAGTGGGAGGATGTGTGCGAGCAACAAGGAAAGGCACTCCAGTCTCCGCCCAGGTGAGCTCTTGTCTAATAGCTTTTGAACGATCTAGGACAGCGTAAGTGAGCGGTCACAGATTCAGCATCTAGAGATCGAAGTCTTACAAAGTTGCCGCAATCGTCGCTGGAGATGGCAACCAAACAGTCACTTGACATCACCTCTTCCGAGATTATGCCCAAGTCTTCGAATGTGCCAGCTTCTATACAATCTTGAATCATGCGCGAACCGTATACGTCCTGGGAGAACTCCGCAATGTGACCGCGAATGTCCTATTTATCATTAGGTAGTGCCACCGTGCAAGGACACGAGTAATGGCCTGGGCTTACAGCAATAGTCCATTCTCTCCCACATGCTCTCCCATTCTCTCTCCGGAATTGTCGAAGCAAATGACTTGCTTGAGGCTTCGCTGGTCGACTCAACCTCCGAGCAATGGCGGATTCAACACTTTTTCGGCGTTTCTGGTCGCCACGTATAATGGTCTTCACCTGCGGCGACTGGACTCGTGAAGGCCTAGATGGGTTTGGGATTGGCGACGTAGGCGCATGCTGGAACTGATTCGGTGGAGCTGAATTACAAGCCATCGGGCATGAACAGTTCCAAAACATTGTTGGACAACTCTGTTGTCGGAACGGCATCGCGTTTGTATCCATCGCATGATAGTGATTTTGGAAGGGTGGAATTGGCCAACCGTGCTGGGGCGTTAAATACATCGGCGAAGTATAGAACGGCTGATCTACAGGCCACCGCTGCGTTGGTGTGTATTGCGTTGGAGACATTGAATGGGGCGGAGGTGCCGACCATGGGGGTAGAGAGTCGACACGATGTGCTTCCGGGTTGATATTCGCTGGATGCAGCGCGAAACAGAGCGGAGTGTTTGCGCACGGTAGGGAGAAAGGCCATTCGGGAAAGGGCCGCATCGGTAGGGCGGTGGTGGACAGCAAGGGCGGCTGATCAGTGGTACGACTGGTCTGGGGTAGGTAGGGGTTTCTGTTGGGGTAACGGTGCCGCGAGGAAGGGGTTTTGTAGTCAGTGGGGGTTATAGGCGCTTGAGCCTTCAGCAAAAGGTCGACTCACAGATGGTATTCGCTGCCAAGGGATGCCAAACGTACTATTGATGGTCCTCGAAGACGAATGAGGGGCAGAAGAGGCTAGAAAGTGGGTTGGCTACGATTCAAATCCTCTGGTCTCTGGTCACAGTGTTGTATATAGGATCGCACATCGACATTCCATTATACAGTTTGATGTGACACGGGATATGCCGTGTCACGCTTTGCCGGGCGGCAACTCACAGAAGTGCAAGGTGTCGACACATCATTCCAAGTCCGAGCTACAGTGTCGGAAGCTCAAAACCGACCTCTTGGCACCCGATATTTTGCTTATGTATCTAGTCCCTGGGAAATGGAACTTTTTCTCCGAAAACTATCGGAATCGACTTGGATTGTCCAGCTCTTTCCATCTATCTCAACGAATTTTGTCTACCTTGTGTTTGAATTTTTCGACTCCTGAAAAAGTGAAATTCGGAGGCAATCGGTCCAAAAAAGGAAGATCTAATCAAGATAAGATAAGGGTACTTGGTCATATAGACATGAATGAATCGCAAAGAGACTAATCCAGCAGCATCGACATATTGTGCATGATTCCTTTGGAGACCTTTCGATGAGACCTATTCAAAGCGGTTGGTTCCTGATGCTCTCTGCAAAGCTGCGGTGCGCGAGCGTTTGTTTTTGAGGGGCATAAACGCAAGGATCGGATTTTCCGGCTCATAGCAAATCACAGAAACCCTGCTTATAACATCTCATTTTTTTCGGAAAAATGTGAAATTTGATCACGTGACTAGGTAAAAATCAAAGATTGCGTTTTTACGCTAGTTTCGAGGGGTTTCCTTCCTAAAAAAAAAAGTTGGGCCCCCCTAACGCACTCAAAGGGCCCTCCCGAGAGGGGTCGGGTTTATGTTGCGGACACTGTATGTACGAATAAAAATGCCTAAGTTAGGGTCGAGACAACTCGCTTGCACGTGATATTGCTCCCCTAAAAATATCGTTGTAAGGGCATCTTTCATTTCAACCAGATGTATTTTTGGGCGCGCCTGCAAAATGGAAAATGTGGTCGTCATCCGGTGTGCGTTTTTGGCATGGTATGAAAAGAGGTGGGTGGGATGTTTCAAGCCTTTTGAAAGGGCTTTCTACATCGCAATGGGATGAGAGGACATAATATATTGAATACACTGAGCAGATGCTACATCTGGATAGATGGATGATTGCGCTGTGGGTTGGAAGTTGCAGCGGCGTGTGCCAGACGAAGAAGCAGATCCCAAAGTCGGATACGCTGGTGTGCATGCTGTCGTCGTTCCCAGTGTGCATAGTTCTGAAGGTTATCTTTCAACGACGATTTCGAGGATGTTCGTTGAGCATAAACTTTCATTTAGCTGATTGTGGGTATAGGGACCGAAGCGTGACATCAGTCACAAATCGGGTGATCCGTATTGGTTTGGACAACGACATGGCTAAATAACCGACAGACTCGCGAACACCGAGAGTATCCTCAATACCCGTGATACCGATAAGGGTAAGGTCTCGAGCCAGATCTTGGCAAGAACCTGACCGATTTGTCAGATACAAATAAACTAGTAATTAATTGTCTTACCTCGTTCTCACTATTCAAATGAGACCCCGCAGGTGGCCAGGAGGGGAGGTCGCAGTAACAGATGACGATGGCTCGAAGGGTTTGGTTGGCGTAAAAGATGATGGTGCGACTGATGCTCTGCTGAGCCATTTCGTCGATCTCTAGTGTCTGAATCTCATTCAGGCCATTTTGTCCATCCAGATCAATGACGAGGTGATGGCCGCATCGGCGTGACAGGATTACACTGGCATCCTTGGAATAGAAGCGGTAACCGTCCAGGAGCTTCACAAAAACACCCATGGCCTTGTGCAAGGCCAAGACGAAACCCCCGGCCAAATCCTGTGTGAGTAAGGGCGGAGATCAATTCTAACGCCGAAGTCAGATTGGCGACAGCCAGCGCCGTACACTAATTTATTTTATTGACGTTACAAACGTGCAGTAAAGGTCAAATGTTATAGCGATAGCGAGCACCACGAAAGACTTGGTCGATGGAGGGAATAGCGCGTGATCATAGCAGTGCGAGAAACCCTGCGCGAGTTGAAGAACCGCGATTTTGGCTACAGATCGAACAAAGTCCGCCTCCATTCGCTCCATCATAGCTTCCCAGAGTGGATAGTATACCGAGAATCTAAACATCTATGCATCGTGAGATAACAGAGAGGTCCTGGAAGGGCACGCTCGATGCAATCCCGGCGTGCATTTTGCTGGGTTGACAGGCTCGGTGTACAGAGAGTCGATCCAGGAGCGTGTCAGACGTGGGGAACGTAGAGCTTGGTGTTGTTGCACTTCACCCAGACTCGAACTGGTTGGGATCCGTGAGCGAGTCGTGGCGGATTTGGTCGAGGGCAAAGGAGCAGTCGTAGATGATATCGATCGGTGTACAGACAATGGATCCAGGAGCGTATGAGACGTTGGAGCAGTCC
Source organism: Coprinopsis marcescibilis (assembly GCA_004369085.1). Classification (NCBI taxonomy): domain Eukaryota; kingdom Fungi; phylum Basidiomycota; class Agaricomycetes; order Agaricales; family Psathyrellaceae; genus Coprinopsis; species Coprinopsis marcescibilis. The sequence goes on along the minus strand of ML210435.1, from coordinate 14,887 downwards.
AAAGGGAAGCTCACAGGCACACGATGGAAGAGTCTGTTCGTTCCCGGCAGCCCGCCGTCGTGCTGGGTCGGGCGGCGCACTTCCACCCGATCTACTATGTACGGATCTAATCTAGTCTACTCTACAATCTACTCTGCTCGCCTGTTGACCCAGACTCGAGCTGGGTGAATCCGTGAGTGAGTTGAAGGGGATTTTGTCGAGGGAAAAGGAGGTATTGCTAATGAGGTCGAGACTTTGAAAGCGCCGCACGATCATGATCGGGTCCAAGCTATGAGATATAGTACAATTATGCATACGGTGTCCAAGATACAAGAGAACAAAACAAGTCCCCACACATTATGCTATCAACTCTTCACTTACGGGTGGCCATGTTTCGCCAACTATCGCACAGGTACTGCACCACTTCCCCAAGACCGTTGTTTTGCACACAAAGGAGGTCGTTCTCGGTGACCAGCTGGTTTTCAAGAGCGTCCAACAACTCCAGCTCGTTCAAAAATCGACGTCGTGCTCGCACTTCGGTGGCTGGAACAGGCTGGTCAGGATTCGTTGGGGTCGATGTTGACATTTCCGCCAATGGAATTGGGCTGGGCAAAGTGGAAGCCAAGGATAACGACGAAGATGGAAGTTGTATGGGGGTGATTATGGTCTCCACCGCCATCAATCGGTTAGGGGTGCGCAATGACACAGCCCCAGGGGTTCTAGCGCCAGTCAACGTGGCGTTCATAATGTGTGCGGTGGTTGAAAGTGATGCAGAAGGGTAAGGGGACCCTGTTTGAAGGCTCAGCCCTGTCTCCATTTTCTGTGGGATCTCGACAACCTCCTCTTCCAAATCCCCGTCTTCTCCTCCCCCACTCTTCTCACTGCCGTTCACCCTGCACTTCACGCGGGCGGCCTGGCACGGCTTGCATCGCTTGTCCACTAACGCGGGACCAGGCCCCAAGAGGTAGGGGTGAGGCATGCTGCACAGGCTGTCCCTCTTGGAGCAACGCTCGCAGCGGATTTCGACGATTTCCCATCGGACCGCATCTTCGTTCGCCCTTCCACCGCCCAAACCCTCTGCCACTTCCTTTTTCTTCTTACTCACCGCCCGTCTAGCCCTCAAGCTTGGAAACTGCTCCCCGTACACTTCCTGATCCGAACGAGCCCCCTTGCCCTCCTTCGAATGCCGGACCCTCGATTTCGCTGGAGACGTGTAAAGGAGGCGGGTCAGCCATTCATCACCCCGATGGTATCCCACCCATACCACTTACCTCTTTTTTTCGCAGCAATTCCATCGGCTGCTTCTCCCCTTTTCGGCATCGGGAAGCAGTGGAGATGGTGGGAGGAACAAAGATATGTCGATGGTAATATGCTGCACTCGCCAATCTCTCGGCTCCACACGCCTCGTTCCTCCATCTGCATCCCTATTTGGGATAGCCTCTTGCTAAGCTGAATCTACACAGGAACCGACCTCATCAGTGAGGCGTAGATTCCCCCTCTTTTCTTCCTTGCGCACATGGGTCTCCTGCCCACCATCTTTGATGTTGGGTAGTGAAATTTAAAGTGTCATATCGGTGGGCGAAATTGTTTCCTGAATCTCCTCGAGGTACCCAGGATTAGTCTCACTATCTGGTAGGCGCACCTGGGTATGGCCCTCTTCCAGCGATTTGACGCAAATACACCTCAAATCACTCATCTGTCCAGTTTTCCCCCTCAAACCAGCTCAAACGACGATTTCAGCAGGACGATTTGACTGCAATCTGCGTCAAATCATTACTTCAACAACGATTTGATGCATATTGCAGTCAAATCATGCTGCACCTGGGTTGTGACGTGCACCCGGGTATTTGCAATATCCTTGCGGAATTTGAACCAGGTACGATTTGACGCCCTTGGGCGTCAAATAGTTCGGCACCTGGGTTCTGGCGTGCACCCGGTTATCCACAATATATTTACACAAATCAAACTTGGGGACAATTTGATGCTCGTTGGTGTCAAATCAGTTGCAAGATAGTTGAATATTTAATACAAAGAAACAAACAAGATGGTACAAAAAACATACATGTTAAGCCGCCTCCAGAAACGAGATACTGGGACCTGTGTAACACGCCCTCGAGGGAAACAGTGACAAGTCGACGTTATCCCCCACCTTGCCCCCTCCTCTTTTCCTTCATACACAATCTCCCCGCCAAACCCCATTTCATGCGCCTCGATGGTCGACTTGAATGCGACGTGCGTAACTGTTGCTGAAGCGTCGTGCACCAAGTTGAGAAGCTCGGCCGACGATGATCGGGTGGTTACTCTCTCATCGACCTTGAGAGAGTATTCCGTCTCCAGCCGAAAGGGTTGAGGGCTCGATTGAAAAATCGTAGAGCAGATTTGCGCTGGAACTCTACGCGCAGAGCTGCGCTGCGCTAGAACTCTATGCGCTAGAACTCTAGGCGCAGCGCTGCGTTGAGACTCTAGGCGCAGAGCTGAGCTAGAGCTCTAGGTGCAACGCTGCACTGGAACTGTAGGTGCAACGCTGCGCTGGAACTCTAGGCACAGAGCTGCGCTGGAACTCTAGGCGCAGAGCTGCACTGGAACTCTAGGCACAGAGCTGCGCTGAATGGTGGCGCTTCCTGAAGAGCTGCGGACCAGGACGCCGGAATATTACCTAGCGCACTAATCAGTCGGCAACCGCAGAAGATGCTTGACCTCCAGAAGATCTTGAACTACGGCGTCGCCCTACTCATCCCCGTCGCCTTTCTCCTCTCTTGCTCGCGCCCCGACGAACCGGATAAACCACTAGAGCCCATCATGCAGTGGACGACCCTTACTCCCCAATCAGCTAGCGCAGTTCAACGGCACAAACGCCTTGCAGCCAATCTACGTCGCTATCAAAGGTGCATTGCAGTTATATGTTGTGGATTCTTAGGAGGAATGGGAGGAAAACGGGGAAACTGACGCACAGTGATAGGAACAATCTTTGACGTCACGCGCAAGGCTGAGGTATACGGACCTGACTGCAAGTAGAGAGTAGCAATCCAATGCTAGGAGTGGCATAGCCGAGCCGAGCGTACCGAGCCTAGACATGCCGAGGTGAACGTACTAAGTGTCCGTACCGAGCTGAAAATACTGAGTGCTCATACTAAGTCAGATGTACCAAGCGTACCGAGCTTACTGAGCGTGCGTACTGAATTACCGTAACGATCAGAGCGTACCAACCACTGAGAGGTACCGTGCTGAACGTACTGAGTGGGGGTACCAAGCTTACTGTGTGTACCGAGCGTACCAAGCCAAGCGTACCGAGCATCTGGGCGTATTGAGTGAGAGTGTTACGAGCGTACCGAGTGGGCGTACCGAGCTGAACGTACGGTACCCAGCGTCCCAAGCTTACTGAGCGGGCCTACCGAGCTGAGCGTACCGAACGTACTGAGTGACCGTACCAACCAGACGTACCGAGCTGAGCATACTGAGAGGGCGTACCGAGCCAGACTTACTGAGCGTATTGAGTGGGCATACAGGAGCGAAAGTGGGACTACCGAGGTGCGTCGCATCTCATTTCGAACAACGTTTCTCGACTAATGCTGATTATCTGTACCTACAGCTGCCTATCAGTGCCTTTGCATTCTGGAGCCGATTTAGCAATAGACAAGTATAGAGACCAAGGGCTTTCTTACTTGGTACCTCAATTCCGTCGGTAAGAAGCTCTGTGAGGAAATCAAATTAGATCCAAGTGCAAACATGGCGTCCACTCACTCCTTCCGGAAGCACGTGAGCTTCTGCCTGAGGTCTGTATGCTTGCTTGGTTGTCGCACCGTTGTCGCCATCATTGCCATCGACGTATGCGTGCAGAATTGGGCTGTGGTGATGATGCCATGGTAAGCACTGGGTATGCACAGGTGGGTATGGACATACTCTAATACAACCTCCACTAGGGTTGGAAGGAGTTTACCTGGGTTGGACGACTTTACTAACATGCATTCGTGATACTGGGTATGGACATACGGTCATGTGGAATAAGAAGTGCCTTGCTTACTCAGTTTGTGTGCCGCAGCTGGGGGTGCAGAATAGAAGGCTGTGAGAGAGCATCAGATTGGAGCATGCCTGTTTGCCTGTGTTGTGGTCACTGCTTGGTTAATCCCCGTAGCGATTTCTGAAAATGGATGTTTACCCCGGTCTTCTCGCCTGCGAAGGGGCTCGTCAGGGGCTTAATCGCTACCCAAACTGGCCATGTCCATAAGCCTAGTCATTCGGCAAGTACTACAGTCAACGCCACTGACGAGCTACGAACTGCGTAGGCTCAACAAGAATACGGGTTCTTCGCGTGTCTACGACACTAGAGCAAACCGTACATATCATAGAGGGGAGTAGGCATCGTCGCAGCGGCGGTGTGACGAATACAAGAAGGAAGGTTTTACCACGCCGAGAGGCTGTCGCGCTCGGAGATTGCCGCGACTCACTGATGCTGTGCCCAGCGGCACCTGCGACGACGCCGATTGCATCGAAATTGGCTCTCTGCGAGAGCTTGTCCCAAGTTTTGTTTGTCCCATCATGATCTTATTTGTTCGTTCGGTCCACTCATCTCATTCCATCTCTGTCTTAAAAGCTCAAGCAGACGAGCGGCTGGGTAAGGAGCCTGGATAGAGGGTATTTTTGAACAACCAGACCCAATATCTTTTTGGAACCGTGTAGCTCGTCATTTTCATTTTCCGAGTCGATGTGCGGGAAAGAGTGCGCCTTCTCATCACGAAAAGATTACCGCTATACGGGCTAAATAGTGCCCAGCCTCTCCCGATCGAGCGACAGCCTGCCTGATCCCTGCAGGTTGTGCGGGATTCAAGGCCAGCTGTATGTGTGTTCGTTCCGTTGACATACAATTCCAACGGCCCTTTCTTGACTCCAATCCGCAAACATCAACAATACTGGATATAAGGAAGGCAAGCACTGAACAAAATGGAGTGCGTAACACTGCAGTAGCATGCCCAAACCCAGCTGATGTTGCCCCATCCATTATCAGCGACGAAGATATCCTTTGCGTTATACGAATGACGCTCAAGAGTGCTCGACCAGGCTACTGGGCACTTATCACGGCAGATGAAGTTGAAAGTTGGACTGTGTAAGTAATTCCTCATCATTTCCGGGCTAAGGGTACAGTCGCTCATGCACAAATCATAGGCGGGATCTGAGGGAGTCTACAAAATTTGCCATCCCAGCCCTCCAGCTACAAAGCCTTGTGGGTGTGCTGCAGAAGATGAAGGTAGGAGGTGCAGAGGAAGAATCCAAGGGGTCCATTGGTGAAGGGAACTCTGCAAGGGAGCAACAAGCAAAATTTCGTGTAATTGAAGTTGAGGATAGCGATGAGGATGACAAGGACTGTGACGACGAGGACGACGAGGATGATGAAGACCCAATGGAACTGGACCCTGACCTTCTTATTGAACGACAGGAGAATAGAAAGGCGATTGAACGGGAGACGGTTCCCCAAAATCAACTTTTGGATTACTTGCAAGACGTCAACGCCTTGCATTCCATAATTGATGCTGTGCGAGAAGGGAAGCTTGCAACCGATATCAATCCTGCAGAATTTTTCCTGCCTGGGGGCGAGATGGCAGAGGAAATTGGAGCAGGGGTTTCTGACAGTGAGTTACTGCGTAGCCTACCTCACAGATACAGACTGACATGCTGTAATTGCGTTGCAAAAGTTATAAACAAATTTGATTGGAACTTTGGACTGGACGACCATCAAGTGCCGGAAGCATTCTTGCCTGAGGAGCTTGAAGAATCCTCGCCTGAGAAGCTTGAAGCAGAGTTCTCTAATAGTGAGTTACCATGAAGTCTACTTCACAGATATAAGCTGATATGCTACACTCAAGTGCCTGAAACCCTGAAGTATGCCACCCATGAGGTCTTAGAGCGATGCAGCAGAACTGGGGAGAAGAGGCAGACGGTCGATTCCGATCCAGATAATTCCGATACTGAATCAGAGGTTGGGAAACTACCTGCCCTAAAACTCCCCAAGTACGCAGTCTTCTTACCGCAGTCCCAAGAATATATGCTGACTCTCAATGTGCCAGAACTGGGAGAAAACGGCAGATAGTTATGTCTGACTCGGACGGAGATGCAAGCGATACTGAGTCAGGGATTGAAGGATTACCTACCCTTAAACTTCCCAAGTACGCAGTCTTCTTACCACAGTCCCAAGAATATATGCTGACTCTAAATGTGACAGAACTGGGGAAAAACAGCAGATCATTATGTCCGACTCGTCGGACGCAGATGCAAACATTGGGAGGGCATTCGAGCTACAATCAGGGATACATCCAATAAGGATACCACCAAATAGGTTTGGTCATTTACCTTGTCCTGTGTATGCACTTTTTTTTTACCAAGAATTGACAGTCCACGCCGCCAGAAAGTCACCAGGTCTGTTGGCGTACCGCTGTCCGAGGTCTTCCAAACGGCCACCATGCAGGCATACAATCTGGAATACAACAACAAGTATGGAGTCCTTCTATGCCGAGAATGTCAGCATGCGGTGTGCGCCGATATGCTCGTGCGTCACCTCGAGGGCGTATCCTTTTATCCCATTCCGCAGTGGAATGAAGATACGAGAAAATGGAGCCCAGGAAACAAGAAACACAGCTTTTATTTATCCCCCGCAACCAAGGCCAAGAATAACCTCATAAAAACAATTTCTAAGGAAATAGCTGCCGTCACGGGAGAGAAAACACCGCCCAAAATTTTGGGGACCCGCAATTGTCCGAAAATAGCCCAGGAAGTCTGGTTGAAGCAGGTCATCCCCGTCGACGATCAAGTTGGCCCAATAGCAGGTCTGCGACAATACAAAGGACCTGGGTACTTTTGCACTGAACTGCTGGCCAATGGAGAACCATGCCGTTATGCTGCTCTTCGAAAGGAAAACCTTATTTCACAACATCGAACTATCTACCACCCAGTCGGACGAAGCATATCAGGCAATAAGGGATACCGAAAGGAGGAAGGGGTCATTCTTCAATCTTTTTGCCTGAGGGGAGACGGTTATTGGTTCAAGGTGGCGCCAGGACCTGAGCCTCCCGCATCCAGCTCCACACTTCCTTCCCCTCGCATGTCTGTATCTGATGCTTTTGCTGCTGAAGATGCCGCATTTGCAGAGCAAATTCAGGACGACAGTGCGTTGGAACAGGACAAGCTAATTCGCCAATGTTTTCACACTTCCGGCTTCCTTGGCGTCTGGGAACTGGTGGAGATCGATCAGATCCAAGAGCTACATGCAATTTGCTCCCCAACACGAGCCCGGGCAGATCTTCCAACACAGCGCTTTATCCTGGGGACTGCTTCTGCATTCCTAGCCATCAGCGAGAAGATTCCCAAATCCCACAGCTCCATTCTCAAGGTGCTTGGAGAAGGCTCAGCGTGCGTATTATTTTAGCAGTCTTTACTCCCAATCGGCATCTCATTGTTGAATTCAGGGCTTTCCGACCTGTGAAAGGCATGTTCACAGTGCCGTCGTATCGTACCCTCACACACTACCTCCTCTGGGATATCCAATTTCTCACAAGGATGATGAGGGTTGCAAAGAAGCCCTTGTACCGGAAGGATGGTTCTAAACTGTTTGTCTTCAACGCTGCGCAGGCTACAGCGCTTGAGGATCTCCGAAAGGCCATTCAACAGGTTGAAACTGTAGCAAAAATTGCCAGTCTATCCAACGATGCCCTTCTCTCGCTATATTTCCCTGCCAATGTAGTCGCAACAGCATTGGACAGGACCAAAGATCCCCTATTTGTCTACCTTGCCTGTCTTTCCTTGAAGACCACAGGCGAGCCAGATAACATTGAAGAACAGCCGTGTCGCTTTGCAAAGGTTCAATACTCCATCCGTATCAGGGCGTTCCACCGCTTCTATATGGATTATAATCGGGCTGCTGGCATCGAACTGGCCCCTTTAGAGCCCAAAATTTACTCCCTTCCAAAAGTGTCGCAGAAGAGGGCTCGGGGCCAAAAGAATGCGGATCGACCAGCGAAGAAACCCAGAATGGAGGTACCCCCCAGTGACGAAGAAGAAATGGAGACTCCACCCAGCGATGACGATGAAGAACAGCTCCAGGAACCCACACCATTGGCAATGAAACTTCCACCTGAACAGGATGTCAGCATCACCCCATGGGCTCTGGGCGCAGGCGAAGACTCGGATTCTGAGGGAGATGGGTTGACCAATCTTGATCTGGAGCTAAATATTCCTATTGAAGTTCATCAGTAAGTCTCTTGAGTCTCCCAATGAGTTATTCCATTGCTCACTATTGGTACAGAGGTTGGCTGAAGTGGGCAAAGCAGTACCTCTCTGAGGATGGACTATCGCCCTACAGCCTAGTCCGCATGGCGATGAAGATCTTCAGCCAAGAGGTTTTCAATTCGAGGAAGGGTGCAACCACGGACTGGTCTGCCAACGATAACACCCTATACATCAAAGAAAATCAGCTCAACGTTCAGGACTTTGTGGATTTTGTCAGTCATCGGCTAAAATCTACGGAGGAAGACATGTCGCAATACCTGCTTTTTGGAACAACACTCAACGAGCTAGGGATCAAATGCGATTTCTCAGAGATGAAGGAGGCCTACAATACAACAGATCTTGCTGAAAACTGTTTCAAGAAGGTGTCCGATCCCCCTGGCAGAGCCACAAATCCAGACGCACAACGCCTGATTACACACCTTCAGGGCACGCTTTATGAGCTGGAGGATGGGGGAGGAAAGTCGGTTATCCACTGGAATCAAAGCAAAATTATCGAGTGGCAGCTCAAGCTTTGGGAGTCCACCAGAGCAGTGGCAGCATTGGCCCACCTTCTCCAGGGATCCCCAGGAAGAGGGACGGAAGAAGCAATCATGCAAATCTCCAATACTCGTTCTGGACGCCGGCACATATTTGTTGACAAAAACCTCCAAACGCTCGCCATATATGCCAACTATCACAAAGGCGTAACCGTCACGGGAAGATTCAAGGAGGTGCTTAGGTTCCTTCCATATAGGGTTGCAAGACTCCTCTGGATTCTCATTCGGGTCCTCCGGCCCATCGAGAGACTGTACGTGCTACGTATGTCGGAAGGTGACCAGGAACAGCAAAAAAAGATCGACAAGGCGTACCGCCAGTGCCTGTGGGTCTCCATGGGAGCCCCTGCCCAAGAAGGTTTCGTGTCGGAATCACTAAAGGCCTTCTTTCGTCGGAAAGATGAGAGGGGAGGGCAGACGTTCCAGTGGATTGGTGGAATACGGGACTACCGCCAGTTGGCAGTTGCCTTGCAGCGCAAGAGGATTCCTGGTGCGTTTAGATTCACAAAGGATATGGTGGCCAACTCTGGAAGCATTGGCGATGCCCAAGCAGGTCGCAGTCAAGCGGCCTCCTATCAAAATTATGCCATAGAAAAGGACCTTTTTGCAGAGCAGTCGCCGCATATCAACCACTATCGACAGTTCTCCATTAAGTGGCAAGAAATGTTTGGAATTGCGTCGTCTCAGTCGGAAGCGTTAAAGCCAAATAGTCCAGATTTTTTGGTATAATGTTCTAGTTGGTAGCATTGAATATATTTTCTTCACATCTAACTTAAGGCCTAAGCACTGAGTCTGCTCATCAACGAACGGGCAGTGCCTAGAGCGTTGATTGGATAGCAAGTCCAGATTAGACCATCTGGGAGTATTGTCTTGGTGGCTTGATGGGCTTTCCGTTGCTCCAGAACACTGGGATAGAGGGCAGAGAAAGTCAGTGTGGAATGTGGAAGGGAAGAGGGCTGTCAGTTTGTTACTCACCGATTCTCCCGACTCTGCGCAGTCCCGCACATCTCCGCACACTTTTGCACACTTCCGCACGTAGCCCTCTACACTCAATTATCGGCACGGAGCAGCCCTACTACAACCTCAGAAATGGGGACTTCCGATCCATCTGCTGTGGAAATACCTGACCACTCCGCCACAGAAGAAACGGTCTTCAACCCAGCTGACTGGATAGGGATCAACAAAATCTACCCCACCAAGGATGTCCCACATTTCATCTCTTCGGCGAGAGGAGAGCAACGACGATAGCACTATTGCAATGCTCGGTAAACGGAAACGAGAAATAGAAGAACTCTCGCCAGCACCAAAACGGAACAACACGGACGACTCAACACTGCTTAAATTGTCAACCAATCCAACGCAGCATCGGGGTAGCGGTGACAGTCGGTCTGCCAAAGCAAGCAAAGCCCTCCGCACAGCATATAAAGCTGGCACCTATGTTCCGAAGCCAGGGAGCGTCAAAAAGGTCCAAAAGAAGATCTTGGTGAAGGGATCTGAATGCCGAGTTCAAGACAGGGCATAAGGGGTGTTTCGATGTGCGCTGCTCCAAGTGCGAATGTTGGATCAACCCGAAGGAACCAGGCGATGCGACCACCTTTTTGAACCATCCCTGCAAGACCAACAAGATGAGCAACAAGCAGGGAATCAGAGGTGCGCAGTTGTTGACAAGTGTGTGGAAGAAGGGTGGGAAGGCTTCGCTAGAGAAAGCTTCGAGTTCAATGGGACCGTGTACTGGACTCACCATGAAGCACCACAAACGGATCCCAATCTATCTTCAAAGGACTTCAGAAGCCGGAGGCGGGCACGAGCACCATGGATTATAGCAAAAGAGAAGTTTGGTCGAACCTTTAGCAAGCTGCTGAGCGGTGCGCGTGGCTCACCTCAGCGTCTTTGTCGTCAAAGTTGACGCATGGCTTGTTGCCAACTGGGAAATGGACACCCAAGTTCTGTGCTACACGATGGGGTAGATGATTGTCGATTCCATCACCCCCAAGCCCCTGCCCCAGGCGCCTCGTTGCCTTCAAAATCCTCCATACTTGCAGCGTGGTGTCATATAAATTAGTACGCTGTGGAGGACGCATCTCGCCTGCTCGGGGATCTCGATGCGCCCTTCACATAATTCGATTTATACACTTCTTGTACTGACAGTTTGGTCCTCGGCCCTGCGCTACTATGCGCACGGACCATTTTTATTTACTATAAAACCTGGGGCATTCGCCTCAGGGTTCTTTAGCTTCCTGCTGGCGTATCCAGCGTCTCAATAGCTCACCTTTGTTCTTACTACACACCAAAGACCACTGCATTTCTCTCACTCACTCGATTCTCGCACCTCGTATCAAGACACGCCAGATTTCCCCCCTCTTCGAACTACTGTGCGCAACTACCCCCAGCCTTCACAACGCTGACTACCATTACAATTCGAAACGAAAGACAAAAGACTGACCGGAATCTTGTGGGTGAAGACGTTGCCGGCAGTGTGACGACGAGTTTTGCAATGATCGCAGGCCGATGTTGAAGTTTCGGATTCTAGCTGGAGAAGCTGGAATGAAGGTTGATCGTCGACGTAATTTATTATCCGCTGGTGGGGAATTTTACCGGCCTCACATCCCGACAAGAACTGACCGAAATCTCCAAAGCAAGTTTTGGAGGAAGAAAGCCCTTTTCCAAGCTGATAATCATTTGGAGGGAGACAAGACTGTCGTCTACGTTGACTACAGTGGCGGGCTCATTTTCAAACGTTTTCTGCTGGAGGAGGAATTTCAAAGGGAGCTGTCAATATATGAAATGCTACAAGGCGTCGATTTTATTTCCCTAATGATTGGCGCAGCCTCTGAGCCAGGATGGTGGGGACATTGATGTCATCCGAGGGAGAGTCTATCTTCATGGATGACCCTGCGGTGTGTATGTTTCTCAATCGCTCTTTAACTGTTCTTCACGATTGCAACATCCATCACCATGACATCGCAAGCAGGAATATACTTCGAAGATGTGATGGGAGCCTTGTTCTGATCGACTTTGCGGGAGGGGCTTTCGAAGAGGTGATGTAACGCCTATGCAACTCTTTTGTGGTACCAACTCTATAATAGCAAGAATGATTTGATTTGGATGCATTGTTGGATTGAAACTGGGAGTCTACGAGGCCCAACAGAGGACGACCAGACGGGAAGGAAAACACGTCGCTCCTAGAATGGCGAGTTGGATGTATACATCCACCTTGCACCCATACATTCAGAGGTAGTAAGCATCCCATCTCTAGTGGCAGTTTGTATTCGACTTGCATTGAATTCATTCATGTTCGCTTTCTTTCGCGTCGCCAGAACCTCGATTCCGATGGGAAATCCTGCAAATGAAGTGCAGCATTGAATTTAAGACTGTACGACTGTTCACACTTTTTTCGGATGAGTGTATAACAGCATAAATTCAAATTAATGACTAGTTACGCCTAGCACAACAATACTATCTCTTGTTTCCCTGCTGGATTCAGGAGTGCTCGTATGCTCTAGAACGCAAGATATCCGAGTACGATGCCAAAGATGTCGACGAGGCTGTGGGACGCACGGTCAGTAGTACTACGACGCTGAGGGTATACATTCACCTCGTGTTGTGTTTGCTGAAGGCAGGACTTGGATGTATACATCCAAATCTGGTACACGATTCCAAAGTCGACGACTAAATCGGGAACTCGCTGAAACTGTTTCGCTGATGGTGGGAATAAGGACCCGGGCCGAAGCGTGACATCAGTCACAAGATGTGGGAATCTGGTATGAAACCTCGACGTCGATGTGCAGACCAATCTGTAAAGCCCAAGACTCGCACGGCTTGAGGTACAGCCATTGGGTACGGCACAGCCCCTGAGTACGGCGCAGCCTCTCCGCTCGGTACGTCTGGTTTGGTACATATGTTTGCTTGATAACGGGTATGTCTGGCTCGGTGCGCACGTCCAGTATGGGTAGGTTAGTTATGATATCGTCAGCTCTGCCTCGTACATTGTGTCCTGGCTTGGTACTGCTTGATACGGTTACCGACGTCTGGCTCTGTACGGGTAGGTTAGTTGTGGTATGGTCTGTATATTGTGTCCTAGCCAAGGTACTGCTTGGGACGGCTATGTGTAATAGCTTGTATTCATAACTTCTGACAACAGTGCTCATGTAAAGCTATTGGGTTGAATGCATGTACTCGGTCAAAATAACGTGCAGTGAAATTAGGGTTAGGGTTGCTCAATCTCGCGCGCGCGAGTTTCCTTTTTTGGACCCGTGTAATTCTTCATCGCAATACATGCTATTCTATGCGATACAAAGTACAACGGCGGATTTATCATGCTATAATTTACTCCGACTCGTCCTTAACCTGCCAATACAACCTCTGTTTATCTGAGGGAATGTGGGCTGCCGCAGATGTACTGCCATCCTGGGCCCGAGGAAGTCGTGACCGGACTGGAAGATGCGTAGCACTGGCATACGTACCGTACGATCGTACCGTACCGTACAGAATGTATCGTACGATCTCTGTATCGTACGATCTCTGTACGGTGCGTACCGTACGGGCAGCATGGATCATACAGAAGTAGAGTGGAGAGGTAGGCATACAGAGTAGAGGCAGAGGGTAGGTGTAGGATTCCAGAGCAAATTTGCTCTACGGTCTTTCAATCGAGCCCTCAACCCTATTTAAGGAGGGTATTCCTGTGTCCTGTGAGTCTTGTATGCAGGGTAAGCATGGAGAGAGGTCAGGGAAGGCTAGGGAAGGGGTCTAGGGTGGATCCAACCCTACGATTCTCGAAACTGTCCCTTAACCCTAAGCGAAGTCCAATATGGCACGAGAGCTCACTCTGCATGGGATTATCTCCCAGTACTGCAAGAACAGAGGGTATGAGAAGTACCGCCTCTTTATTCTCGCAGTCCTGGGTCCAGATCCCGTTCCTCTGACCATCTTGAATCTATGAGTCAATGACTGAGAATTTTGCGAACCTCAAAAGACTAAGTACTCACCTGTTTGGCAATTCCATCAAGCATTTCGAGCGGAGGTGCAACATTGGAGGTACAAAGAAATTGGACATGATATTCCAAATGCACCTGATTGTGTGGAAGTCCAGCTGGCGTGAATAAAAAACTAATATGTTTATTCCATTTCTTCGACACGTTACCGCTGGCGTCGTCACAATACAGCCAAATTTGAAACGCATAGACATGCTTCCCTTTGGCATGGCTCCTCCAATAGTTTCCATCGAGGCCGTGCGGCCTCTTCCAAGGATGTAGTTCTCCGCCCAACTTCTTATATAACCCTTTGATCTCAAATAAGCGCCAATCACGATAGTTGACCAAAGACGGAACCTACCAATCACCCTCCCTGGGTCTGGTATCTCGCGAGTATTTGCCGTCTGATTCAAGATTGGGAGGGAATTGAGAAAGTCTTCCGGGCGCAAGGGTAGCAGATCGTTTTCATGAGCAACCCACGTCCGCGAATCGTGTGTTAAGCCCCACGTATCTGCCCAAACCTGGCCGTCGCGCATAAACCACTTGACGGGCATCCTGATCTCATTTGTACCCCCATTCCTAACCAGAGACACCTCAAAGAGATAGAAATCCTGTGATCCCATTCGCATCGTTGGGGTTGTAAGGTCAGGGTCGAGCTCGTGCCGCCATTGAGAGAAGTGACAAGCTTCACTTCGCCCGTGTAAGGGCTCTTCGGTGTAGAGATTGGGACTTGGCTGCAAGCAGCCAAGCCCATCTCCGTTTCCTCATCTTGATACTTCGCACACCCATCAGCGCCAATACGGTGCAATCACTTAGGCGCCTGATCACGTGTTCACCGAAACTTCGAGATTCCCGCCCATCGCAAGCATCCCTATGCCCCTTCGAACCATATCTCCGCCCCAAAACACCTCAACTCCACTCTTTCGATCATCGGGCACCATCTTTGGACTTCATCTCGCTTCCGAGCACCCAACAAAGCCCAGAATTGGCTTAGTGCGTGGGAAACCGACCCTGAAGACCCAAAATACTCGACACACGGCGAAGATTTCACTTTTAAATTCATTCATCGTCACATTTACACCCGTATGTAGCGTTCCATGTCGCACATACGAACATTCTAGAGCCTCTTGG
>ML210434.1:0-28961 GCA_004369085.1 Coprinopsis marcescibilis | reverse complement strand
TCGGGGGAAGACATCACAGCGGGCGACTCGAAAGAAGAATCAGAGGAAAAGGTGGGAGAAGGGGGCGGAGGGGGCGGAGATGATGGTAGAGAAGACAGCAAAGACTGTGACGTGGAAACTGTTGAGCGCGGGGAAGAACCTCCGGATTCGTCGGGGATATCAATTGATGCGGAGCCTTTTTGGGAGACTACGACCTTTCCGTTGATTCCCAGTTGAACCAAGGGTTCGTCGTTACGGCGACTGCGAGAGTTAATATTCTGCAACAGCGAGACGGCTTTTAGGTCCATATATGCGTCTAAAAACGCATGGACTCACGGCAACGGCTTGTAAACAGCTTTTGCACAATGGCGGTGTAACAGCAAGGTAATTCGGTGGGTGTATGCGGCGTTAAACATCTGTTCGGCAACAATATACGACAGTTGTTAATTCGTAAAAAAAAGTGGAAGACTGCTCTCGATTAAGAGAGGCAGCCAACACTTACGGCGAACGACGACGGCAGTACGAATGATAAGGCGTATATTGAGAGAGAGAGCGATATGTTAAGGGAGGAAAGAAAAAGGAAGAAGGATCAGTGTACGTAGTGTCGCGTCTTATATAGTGTCCGAAGGGTCATGTGATCGTCGTGTCCTTACAATAGACCTCCAAACAGTCTGGAGTCTGAATCAAGGTCGGATGCCTGAACTGGACGATGTTATGGAAGATGAAATCTTGCTGGGACATAAACTGGCCAGGGATTGGGATCAGTTGGAGAGAAGGAGAGCAGAAAGGCGGTACCAACGTGCGCAGAGCATAGTCAATTCGAATATAGAACGCTCGAAAGACTTCCCTCTTTTGGTCTATTTTCCTGGGACGGGCAACGGAAGGCATGCATTCAAGGGGGAGATTTATGGGCTTTTGATGGACACGGACCTTTGGGTGGCCCGAAAGAGATGGTCGGTCTTTCAGATGCGGATATTCGATGGCTGCGTCGAGGACACCTGCCCGAGCTTGATTCCGCTTTTGAAGTCAGATCCGAATGAATGGCAAGCGCTCCGGGAGATTTCCCTCCAGATCATCACCACCCCCGATCGAGCCGAGGACTGGGTCCAAACTACCGATGGACTCGCAAGCTCAGTGCAAGTCAAGTACATGACCCTCGATATCAATATTGTGGGCGGCTTGAGCGCTTGGGCGATGGCATTAGAAACAGGAATGTTCAAAAGGTTGACCCAGCTATCATTGGGAGGACCGGCTTTCAACCATCCCAATTTCGAGCAGATTACAGCCCTCATTCGGTCAGCTCCAGATCTTACGGTTTTGCACCTTAACTGTACACCAGCGTCAGATCCATTGGCCGAAAACCGTGATCGCTCCAAAATCCAACACGCCAACCTGAAGGTGCTCGTAATAAACGTTGCTCTTGACGATGAGTGGGCTATATCCCATTTCTACGAGAGACTGGACCTCCCACGTCTGGAATCCGCTATTCTGGTCCCGGACACATTGAAGAGGAGCTTCCTGGCGCTTTATACTGCAGACCACGGCCCAGGACAAATTTCGGATTCCATAACAAATGTGGTGAAGATCATTGGTCAAAGTCTGCGGTTTCTTGCATTGAAACTCCCTACATCCGCAGCCATCTCCTTCGATGCTCTCATGGCCATAGCCCGGTACACGCCTAACCTGGAGCAATTCATGGTTCACCCATTCTGCACAGTGAACTGTCCATGCGCGGGAGGACTGTGCTTTTTGAATGTCCTCAACGAGGTCATGCCGTCTGGGCTCACTGGTGATGCCTTCTTCAAGGCCCTCTCTCCGGTGGACATGGGGGAGAAGCTCAGCTGGAGCAAGCTCCGGTTCCTCGACTGGGATTTACGGTGCACCGAAGGACTCACGGACAAGGCTGTTATTAACTTCAATCGAACACGTGCAATGTCCCCCGAAACCGCGACCTTGGAATGTGTGTTCGACATTTACCAGGCACCTCCAGAGACGACTCTAGATTCGGATGTCATGGGGCTGACTATGAACTATGTTCGTCCACATACCGCCACCCCAAAAATGACTCGTCGCGAAGGTCTCACCAGGAACACGGAAGAAATTATCGATTTCTCGGAGGTATGTATGAGTTGAAAAACATGGCATTTTAAAATTTCGAGTGTACTATATCTTCCCAGCTTTGTCTTCAGCACATCGTCACACCATCCGTAATTTGTCGGACAAGAACTATACACGCACTCTATGTACTTGATCATGGATCGCTGAAGAGAGGTTCTTCGGGTGATGTGAGGGCGCTTGACTTGCTTTGGGCACGAGTCAGACCACTCGCAGGTAAGTTTCAGAGTTGAGGTTGGAGTTGGGAGAGAGACAGGTTTGGTTCTGCTGGCTGGAACCAATCAGCGAAAGCGCAGTGGCTTTGGAAGAGAAAGGATTCAATAGAGTTGTAGTAGATAGGTTCTGGGGTGAGCTAGAGCTGTCCTTAGAGGATTGCTCTCGCCAACTACTTATAGGTTTCTAAATTACTTGATAAATAGGTAATAAAATAAAATAAAATGGGGAAAGTCGAGCCAAGAGGCTCTGGAATATTCGTATATGCAAGACAGAGCCCTAAACACGGGTATAGATACGATGAAAAACGATTTACCGGCCCAATCTTCCCTGTGTTTGAGGTATTTTTGGGTCTTCAGGGTCGGTCTCCCACGCACTAAGCCAATTCTGGACCTTGCTGGGTGCTCGGAAGCGATATGAAGCCCAGGGTGGGTGCCCGATGATCGAAAGAGTGGGGCTGAGGGTGTTTTGGGGCGGAGATGTGGCTTGAAAGGGGATTTGGATGCATGCGACGGGCGGGAATCTCGAAGTTTCGGTGGTCACGTGATCAAGCGCCTAAATGATTGCACCGTGTTGGCGCTGTGGGTGCGAGATGCGTTGTGATAGGAGAACAGAGATGGGCTTGGCTGTTCACAGCCAAGTCCCAGTCTCTACATCGCGCTGGCGCTTTACCGAGACATTTCTCTGAATATCTGGCATTGCCATTTATGGGCTAATATCAAGAAGAACGAGATTTGAATGATCTGGGACACGAAATCGCGCCCTTTCGGAAATGGGCTGCAGGACTTTTGGGATTGAATAAGTTAATTTTATTAAAGATAACAGGAACAGGAAAAGTAACTGTACGACACGAGAATGACCATGGACCGTCCGAGTGAACAAAACAATTGGAAAACATATGAGAGCATCATAGACAGCAGTAAGAGGATAGGGTCTTGAGAAGAGCATAGTTTACAGTGTATAAAGCAGAGCGAGATTGAGAAATCAGAGTGAAGGGAAGATGCGGTGCTCCCGAAGCTATTATCCCGGTGCCTTTAAGAAATAACAAAGGCAAAGCCAGGCGGGAAAGGAGGGGCTCTAGGGCGCAGTGAAGAACGATTATCTCGCGATAATCTTCAACCCGACTTACTCGAACCCCATCCCAGCCTTCAACGACGGAATTCAAAACCACAACGAGGGTCAGGCAGTGACAGTAGATCACTCAGCCGTTCCTAATTGGGTCTCTCGCTCAATGTTGTGGAAGCTGGGATTGATTTATTGGTTTATTTCTTGGCCCCGTTTGGGACCAGTCGAATGGAGATGTTGCGCACTGGGAAAGGTTAACGCACTGCACCTGCCACTTGTATATGACGACACTCACGTGTAGGCTGCTTTATTGAGTGTCCGGAGCCGTGGAACATAGGACGGAATTCGCTTCTAAACATGAATAGGTGAGTCTTCAACCGGCGGCAAGAGAACATTTGGACATTGCTTACGTCGAGGTCATCTTGAACCATGTTGTGCTGGCCGGTGAACCTCTGGCCGACATCCTCCCACACCAAGTCGTCACGGTTCAGTAGGTTCATTAGCGAGGGAGGGAGGCTTGGAACGTAATGGGCGGCAACCGGCATACATCCGAGGACAGAATCGGGAATGGGAATGACAGGTTGGGCAGGTTGGGCAGGCTCTGCCAGAAAAGTCACCATCAGCTCGCTCAGCCCCTGTGACCTAGGAAACGGTCAGTCGTCCGATTCCAGAGAAAATACAGACACCAAAGAGGACTCACTGAATTTCGTTGGCGCCGCTTTCTTTTTATGGCAGGCCTACTCTCCAACGGCGTTGGTGAGCTTCTGGCCTTGACTCTCCTCTTCCTTTTCTGAACGCTGGGAGTAGTAGCCTTCAACGAAGGCAGTGGAAAGGAAGATCTAGCTGTTGCTGGAAATTTTCGCTGCACCCATTCGCGAACCTTCTCGGGGATCTGCCACTGTGAAACAAATAAATTTATTGCTGTTTATGTACACCACAATGAGTTGACATACCACGAAATCATTATCTTCCACCCATTTCACAACCGCCGCCTCGTGCTTCGCCCTGACCAAATGATTCACAAGGTTACCCTTGTAAAAGCCACCCCGTTTGGTCGACTTCTTCGTTCTTTCCAATGAGATTCTGATGCGACACAGTTCACAGTGAACATATTTCCCTTGAGATGCTTCCTTGACTGTGATGCCTAAGTAGGATCTCAAGTGTGCTTTGCGCTCTTTGAGGGCCACGGTCCACACCGTATCGTCTGCGCCTGGTCTTACACCCTCAACGCTCCGTACCATGGCGGTACATCCCTGATGAAGCAATGAGGAAGGGTAAGGATTTATGCGTGAGCCAATGGGCGTGAATCTTACCGTGACTTCTACCATACCGCTGGATGTCCAAGTTAACTGCCCCATTACCCAGACTGAGCCTCACTGAATATCCGGGCCAGGGCAGTCGATCTGCATATCTCTACACGGTATAAGGGTCCGGAGCTATCTAATTTATCAATCAGTGGCATTGAGAGAGATTCGTCCCCCAGAAATTTCAACCCCGCCGGTCATCAGTCAACAGCACGCACACCTTCATCTCCATCAGACGGTGCGAATGTAGAGCCCTGGATGGGAAAGATAGCGAGGACTCCCATGGGCTTCCCAGTGTGGAAGAAACTCCTGCATCTCCGATTTTGTCCAAATGACTCGAGTTTTCGTGACACGATGCAAAGAGAGGCGTTGTAGAACTCCTTGGCACATAATTTAATTTCTCTGGAACATCACGAAGCTGTGGAAGAACTGGTCTGTCCCGTTATATCCTCTTACCCTATCGCACCATACATTGGGTGGCCGTTAAAATATTCGACAGGGATAAACTCATCTCAAATCAATCAGAATTTAGCGTCATTGGCGTCTCTTCCGTTTGAATGCTGACAATGACTCCAGGAAGTGCCCGTGTACATTTATTCGACACCGTCTCTCGTCTCGTGTCGGGCCTGGCTGGTAACAGTAAGGGCCTTTGACAACGATATCCTTGTGGGGTTCCCGAGTCAAAAATATACACCAGTGGCATGACGCTGGCGAAGTAAAAAAGACGTTTTAAAGTAATTGCACCGAAAATTTCAGACCCAGCTTTCCAGAGATTACAGCCGCAAGCAAGGGGAAACGATCACACACCGGTGCCCTTGGTTTACTTCTCATTCTCGTTTTCCCGCTTTTTAAGATCGTTGATGCGATCCGGATGGTTCTCCCCGCCAGAGGCGACACGAGGTTTGGAAATGACGTCGCCACCCAAGGTCTAAGCGCCCACTTGACAACAGGCAACAGGTCACTGTTACAGGTGCACATTGCGGCTGTCAGGTAGTGGCGCTCTGACAAGCCATTCAGTGTCCGGAGAGCGGAGACGTGTCAATCTATGATCCACTGCAGCTCACGAAATAAAATTTACTTATCGTGCACCGTACACTCATACTCATAATGCCCACGGAGCGGCGACAGTATCGGTAGTAAGATTATTTCAAACGAGAGGTACCTAGACACTCATAAACTCAAAGTAATATGCATAGCTGTACTATCAACTAGGATACCGTTAAACACCAGTTTTGATACGGAGTGGATGAAGCAAAGTGTGAAGCTTTCCATAGGCGTCTTCATTGTCAGCGTCAAGGTGGTTTTGCTCGAAGAGAGGGTCTTCTCCGCGATAGCTGAAGGGCGGTACATCGCGAGGAATGCAGTTGAAGTCTTGCTTGACACCGTTATCGTCGAACCCAAACGCCTCACCTGGCGTTTCAGGCTCAGTCAGCGTGATGGCATTCATAGACTCCATCGAAGGGTCGGAGTCGAAGTAGTTCAGGGGCGTGAGTAAAAAGCTAGATTGCCCGAGAATGTCAGATTCGGTTGGTTGACTGATATACCAGGTGATCATGAACTGACCTCGTAGTTGCAATGTTAGTCTTCGTGTTTGGAGAGTCTTCTGCTTGGGGCTGATAACGAATGATATCGTAAGCTCGCTGAACTTGGTAGAATCAAGCATATACGTACCAAATGATGCGTGCCGACGTTCACCCACATGACAAGGTCTTCCTGGTCAAGGCTATCTCCGTCGAAGAAGTTATCAAAGTTCACGGCAGGAGCTCCGGACAAGTGGAGGTTCCACATGCTGCTCGAAGAAGGTTCGTTTTCCTTTCGCTTGGTGACCGCAATGTTATTGCGAGCCCAATTCGCGTTTTTCTCCAGTCGCTTCGAGCCCACAACAGTCTGCCAAGTCGAGGTCAGTAGGCTCTAGTGGCTGAATCGACAAATATGGTGCTCACGTTGTGAATAGGAGAATAACCAGGGTGGAGGGCGTATCCACGAGGATTACCCCACTTGTTCGTTTGCTCCTTGTTAACGATCGCAATGCTACCTTGGAAGTTGTTCGCGTAGTTGAGTCGCGCATCGTCCTCGACGTCTACGTATTCGCGTTTGATCCTTTGCTGAATGACCTTGCTTCCCCAATCGTCGTCGGCCCATGGAAGGTCCACCTCCTCTTGCGACATTGAAGTCTTGAGGAACGAGTTTGCTTCGCCTGCAATGTCCAGATCGACCCTGCGTGGCCGTTAATGGTCGCTTCTAGCAACAAAGATCGAAGCCTCACTTGAAGTTGATGACATGGTCATGTAAACTGCCCACTATTTGAGGTTAATGATTGGGTTTCTACGACTGGGAAACACTAAAGGAGACTTACTGCTAAAATCGCGGATCCGGTGCCCATAATTCTTTTGTTCAGGGGTCCAGTATCCGCCTTGGAGGTACCCCGAAGCCGAAATTTGGACCTGAATCGTCCCATCGAGGTAGAACAGGTAGTCAAACTATAGAGAATTAGAACACGCATCCCTGTGATCATCGACGAGGAAAACAAACGTACCACTTTGAAGAAAAAGCAGAGCAGCAAAATGAAAAGTTAGATCGCTGCAATTAAGATACGCGGAACTCACAATAGTCGTAGCTGTGCGCCAGGATATAATTAATCACATGTCACCGAGTCGGTCACAGAACTCACTTTCCAACAGTACTAATGCTCCTGACTGTCAAAATATACGACTTGACAGCACCGGTCTCGCCTGGGATATCCCCAACATGCCGTGTCAAGGCTTTCCCAGCGTCTTGCTCAAATACACAAATGCCCTTCTCCCGAAGAATATGTCCGTAAATGGAGTACGTCTCTGCTGGGAGGTACACCGCTTCTTGTGGACAGTCGTAGCCAGGGATGAGATTTCTGACGAGAGTTCCCATGCCAAAGAACCTATCAAGCCACGCCGTGGTGGACTGGACGGGGTCGCCCCCGGCTGACAGAACAGTCAAGTGCTGCGACGCATGGTTTGGCCCAACGACATACCATACTGTGCGATTGCCTCTTGGGGCGCCAGCTAACATTAGAATGTTAGTCAACTTTCAGCCTCAATGCTGAAACGTTCACGGCACATACCTGATAAATTATTCTTTCACCTCGGAACCGAATGTCCCAAAGACTTAAGCCCATATCCCTGTCGAAGCCGAGATACATTCCCCAGCCCATCCAGCTGATGTATTGCTGTTGGCGGTCCACACGGAACCGCAGCCCTGCAAACGAGACAGAGCGGGGCCCTGGAAGATGGTCGAGGTCGCGAGGTTTTCCAACCCTTCTTCTGGACGACCATGGTAGCTCGTCCTGCGGGATTGAAGGCCTTGGACGACGGTGAAGGGTACCATTTTGATATGCTTCCAAGAAGGACTCCACTGAAGGGAACATCTGGTCGTGGTAGACAATCTGGCAGGGAACGGGGTAGAGAGTCGAAATACACTATGATGAGTACGTTTTGAAGTAGGCGGCCACATTAAGCACTCACCCTTAGGATTTTCCACAGTGACGGGTCCGTGCCAGACATGTCAATGTAATTGTAGAAATTGATTGGCTGAATGAATGAGCCTGCGGTGTTGTATCGCCAAGTGACCCAAATGCGACGAAATGACCCGTCGTAGCTCCAAGGGCCAGTGGGACCAGCAGTAAATGTATCGTTTTGCCCGTTGCCCATGATTCCACCAAATAGATCCTGAAAACTGTTCACCTAGCGCATGGTGAGTGATGAAAGATGACTGACCTTCATCGCACCAGAAATTGGTTTAATAACCCCTTCCATGAAGTTGAATGCTTCGCTGAGATCCCCCAGGCCACGAGCGTTGTAAGGGATGTCTTCCAGGTGGTAGATGTCTTTCAAAGGCTGAACAGTAGTCCTCGAAGAGATTGGCAAAGGTCCCACCAAGTAGTCACGGACTACAGGATTCTCAAGACCTCCATGATGAATCGTGACCCTTGCGACTCTCGGTGGGGCTTCAGCCTTTTGAGGATTGTTGAGGTATGCGAGTGTTGTGTTCTTATGAGGCCGATAAGCTTCAATGTTGAAGATGGAATTGTCGGATGTCGCGGCGCCATTAGACTTGGTGAGGTTAAAATTTCCAGCGCCCGACTCGAGCCAGGCTTGGATCTGAGCAGTATCTTGGCTGTTCAGCGAAGCCCACACATTTATGGGTACTGGGGGTGAAGCCCGCGGAGGTGCGTTGGAAGGACACTGGCCAAGTTGTGTAGGGAATCGGTGTTGGCCAGGGCGAGTGTGTTTGTCGACGAAATCATCCGATTGATGACGAGTAGCGTGAGGCACGAGTCCGACATAGAGCAGCAAGGAGATAACGAGGGAGATAACGACGATTCCCAGCCAACGACTACGCTTAAGGTTTGGTTTGGTACGGGTCGAAGTGTCCAACTCCCCTGCCTTGTCAGGTTCGGGTTCGAGGAACGGGGTGAGCGCGCTCATGTCGAAGGGCTTGACTTGGATGCGGTCAAGGCTCACGCAGACGAGTTTATTATAGTTTACCAATGCCCGCAACGAATTTCCTTTTGACCTCCACGGTAACGGCCGCACTGTTGACTCATCGGAGATTATAAACGGGGTAGTATGTCTGTTCAAGTCCAAGAGAAACCCCAGGTACGATTGTCGTTCCGTCTTTGGTTCCGCCGTTATTGACAGAGATTGATATCAATACATTTGCCAGTAATTTACCCTGTCAGGGCTGCCAGGGCCAATTTCCCAGCTAAACTCATAGTGTTTGCTTGCGGTGTTGAGCGCGAGATAAAGTTTGGGAAAGAAGATGTTACGTACAGGGCCAGTTCCGGATAAACTTAAGGAGATCAGAGGCTTGGCACTGCATACATAAGGGAATCAAGTCTCAGCAGAACGCCGAATCTGGGCCGACTCGGCCGAGCCTTATCTTATCTTTGATGCAAATATAAATAGGAGAGGTACCCCAAGAAATAAATTGAACAGGATTGATCATTAAACGCTGAACAGACAGCAAACGTTTTCAAATAAATATGACCGGACTTCGCCTCAAGGCTCACACTCGCTGTGGCACCCCCAGAGATGTAGCGTATAGACAGGCTACAGCTCGAACCTGGTCAATCCGCGGCAGAACGCAGCGTACCACTAACTCGGAAGTTCCATCTGTATTTTGTTTCAAGCTGAAAATAGTTTGAGCGACCGGCAAGTCCGTATAAAAAGGGGGTTTGGGTGGAGAGAAATCATTTCTCTATGATTGATTTACTACATTAATTGGATCGATCATTAGGATATATAAATCAGTACAGGTTTCGAATAACACTGCTGAAGGACGGGCTCGACGACGGTTCCTTTAGTGCGACGGACTGGCCAAGGTTAAGCAGGCTTCAAAAAAAATTCCTCGATGCGTTGGCCTTTGATTTTCTTGAGGAATTTCGGTACAGAGCTGCGAAAGTCCCGATCCCTGTACTGATAAAAATGAAGAAATATGTCAATGTCGGTGATTTTTCTATCGCATCCTTCCAGCTAGTAGTAGAAGGCAGTTAGTTTCTGTGCTAATGTTTGTACATACAAGGTGTAAATGGTTACTCACACAGTCTGGGTCGTAACCATCGAGCGAGGCAATGCACCATCCCATGCGAAAGTATTGTTGACGTATTTCTGTTGGCTCCGTGGTCCACCGATATAGACCAGAGTATACGATGTTCTCCTCTCTTTCGCATGTCAAGCCTCTATTGACAGTGTCTCGTTTGATTATTTGTCGTGAATAGGCGAGGTAACTCTCTAAGCCCCAGTAGACCGCGTACATTCTCCCTTTGAGCTCCATTCTTTATCATATAAACACTACCAGGTGCTAGGCGAGAAGGAAAGAGGCATAGGCAGGGATGCTGCGTGTGGCCTGGATTTATAAATTTATGGAGAGGTGCCACAAAGCAAAGGAAACCTGCCATCAAATGGCACAAGCGCTTTCGGATCTGGCAACCTTTGTTTGACAGCGAGGTACTGGAAACGAAGGAGGCATATGAAGACAAGCACAATGCAAAATGGAGGGTGGCTCTGCAGTTTAATTACGTTTCTCAGACTTCAAGTTGAAGTTCTTGCGACCCCTTGCCAACGACCTAGTATGGGCTATGTACTCAGCTATTCACACGTGGCGCGTGACGCTTGACGCGCCAAAGACAAAATGGTTATCACATTGCTGCCAATGCCTGCTATGACAAAATTCGGTCCGTGAGCAGACACTGGGCGGCTGGAGCCGAGACTGCTACGATTGATTCAAGCTTGGTGGTGTGACAGTAGCTTCAATGCCTGAGGCTCTGAACCACCAACCTGAACCGTGACATGAGTTCGCCGCCGCCGCTCGCCCCAGAATCCCGCTGCCCAAGCCCTTGTCCCAATTAAAGAATCCTCTCGAGTAAGCTCCTCGTCTCACAGGGTACAAGGGAACTCGAGTCTAGGTCAGGAACCAGCCAATTCGTGCAGAATGGATTAAGAGGTGGACCACACTAGGCCGTGGTCGGTATATCGCGCTGTCGTAGGAGCCAGTAAGTCCCGAAAGATCCAGGAAAGGGAGTCACTTAGCTTACCTGACTTGAATGATAAAAAGCCATCCGCTTCATTCAAGCGACCTCAGGGGTTGGGCTTGCGGATAGCATCTCTAATGCAATCAGCCTGGCGAGGGCTTCGGTGAAGGTGAGCTGGACGCATAGTCAGAAGAAATCACAGTACAGAAACTTTCCTTACAATCGGACAATCGGTAAAATAGCTTTATCTAGGGCCATCGGCCACTGTGTGACTCCAGACTTGTCCTGTCAGTACGGAATCAAGCTGAATTTTCTATCCCAACACACCTTATCACGGTGCTCTTCAAATTCGGACTCGACGGACAGTAAGCTATATATTGGGATCGCAATCTGTGGTGGCTTAACTGTCAAGTTAGGCTCTTGTTGGCGACCATTGAACTGCTTACCCGTCTGTACTGCACCATTTCCCAGGTGCGGAGATTGCAGCAATGAACATCAGAACTGATGTGCTTTTCAGCATTTTTGGCGTAGTAACCGCCATGCTTGTTAGACTTTTTGCGGTCCTCCAGCTTGATATATTCCCGACAAAGTTGACACCAGACGTAAGTACCATTCCATTCGTCCAGGGCAAATATCCCTGTGAACGAACGAAGGTAGGTCTTTCGTTGTTGAAGTGTCCGCTTTGACCTCTTGGTTTTGACCCAGGGCGCAATTCTATCGATTGGCTCGGCTTTCGGTTGACTGGATTCTGCCTTTCTCGAACGCTTGGGCATGAAGATACGCTGAAATCAAAAAGCTTCATATTTATTCAGCCAGTGCGTGTCATGATGAGGCTCACCTTCGCGGTCGAGGCTCTAACCATTATTTATCTGTCAAAATGGCCATGTGAGTCAAGCAGGGTGGCTGAGGTCGGTACTTTACTTACGATGTGAGCTAAAAGGCTAACTTAGCAGTAGAATGATGAGAGTGATGACGACACTGACGAGGAAGTAGTGCTGTCTCATTATATACAGAGATGTTAGTACCCAGTCGCATCACAAACGAGGTACTTGTCTCTTCTCGTGAGACCGTCCCGGAGAATCTAGTAACGATAGCTGATTGAAAACGCCACAATAAACCAGTGCCCACAAGTGGAGTCTTGAATACAAATACGCCCTCAAACAAGGATGGGTGCTATTATTATGGAAACAGAAACAGAAGGTGAGGGGCTTTTGCGCCCTTATTGACGTTTCTGTCACTGTGGACAGATGTCGTCCACTGTCGTCCACATTCGAGTTCTCAAAACCCGAAGGCGCACTCAGCATCCTCAGACCACCAGTAGCATCCGCTTCGGTACCTTAATATTGTATAAAAGCGATGTGTTTGATTGGTTCAGAGTATTGCTGCCTCAGGCTCAAGCTATTGCGCACGAACTGCTCGTCTGACCATTGGTAATTAAGGAATCGAAACGGATATTTGTTCGCAATTTCGATCACGGAGCAGTGTAAAAAGCCTCAAGTCCGCCGCACGGGCTTGGGAGTATTAGGTCATTTCAACGTTCCTTTCTGCATAAGCTTGTCTTGTTGATGCGCCCACAAACTGCTCAAACGGGTACGACACATAACCGCGCGACTTGCGATGTTCTGAGCCGCTGTTCCCAGACTTTGCACCCATATGTGTGCTCAGGGCCGATAGTACAAAAGAAGTAGTTTTGAACGCTCCGGAAGGAAAGGCAGGAATCATGTGGTTCAACTGTGGGCATCACGGCACCGAAATCCAGCCTGTACTGTTCAATTAGGAAAGTCCAAACTGTATCTACCCCTTTATCAATTTTGCTCAAGCTATTCTGTTGATGACGAGCGTTGGACCGTGACTCAGCCCTCCAGTTCTGAGTTACGTGCCGCTGCATGCCGGAGTGTGGCAAATGCGGATGTGTACGTGAAATCGCCCGACAGTGGTGCTGTCAAATGTTGAGACAAGAAGGACGCTCCTGACTCGGCGGACCTCGAGTTTTCCAGAAGGCTAAGCGTTGGGCGAGTCGGCAATGGCAGTGACAGCGGCCGTCCTTGTGCGACCATGGCCCGTAATACCAAGCGCTGGAACTGGCAGGTTCTTGACGGTCGGCCCCCTTTGTGGTCCGATGTGCTTGCTGCGGTGGCACGGACACCGATGCGATGATCTGGCGTCTAAAGCTGCTTTCCAAGACATAACAGTCAATGTAGCATGAGCACAATAACCTTCGGTGGCATGCTGTACGTATAGCTTGAGGAGTTTCTGAGCTACGTTGAAACTTTGAAGCGAGAAATTAAAATTAACCGGGGCCAGCAATTTCTGTGTTCTATACCTCCGATGGACAAGGAGAGCAGCGCCTACAGCCCCTATCACTCCTGAATGCGCCACAAGTCCGAGTTCAAGGGCTTTAAGCATCTGCCTCATGATGCGAAGCGGACAGGGGCTGCCAGGAACAGGTTGCGTTGTGATGACGTCATCCGTTCAACGAGACGCTCTTGTCAGAGTTTCTCGGACACAGAAGCCTGAACTTGCGCACACAAGTTTTCGTTTTTCTGACCAAAGAAGACTGTGACGTTGATGTGCTCTTCTCGCTGACTTTTAATCAACCACATGCAGCGCTGGGCCTCGCGTTACCATAGGAAAGTATAAATAGAGAGAAGTCATGAACTTTGAGCGTTTAGTGTCAAGGCAGCCCGCTAACTGTGATGTACCCAGCTCTCGTAAAGTATCGTATATTAAGAGTCCCATATGACGGTTAAACCACAGCTCGAATCGGTGAAAGAGTCTAGAAGACATGTCTACCACCGTCTTGTGAAATCAGCAGTACGGGTCCCATTCAGCTTCCCTCATACCCGACCAAGACAGACACACGTCGAAAAGAAGGGGCACGCACACAGTCCACAAATCCTTGATCCATATCCATAACTGGGCTCGGGCGAGGTGGGAGAAACAAAAGAAGAAGCACATCTAAAGAATCTAAAGAACGCTGCGATAGCTATGTCATCACTGTGTACATGGCTAAGTAAGCGCGATCTGTCCAACTTCAAACTTGGGTGGGCACCCAATTTCTCAACGACTCGCAATGCGCACACATCCACAGACGCACACATCATGCATTCTCGGTTATATGTGTTTTCAAAGCTCAAGCTTTAAGCTAAGTGGGGCTAGATACAATAAACGTTATGTAGTCTGAATTGGACAGGCCTGATGGACCTATAACGGTTGGTCGTGGAGACCGTCCGCAACAGGGTCTTCCATCTCCAAGACCGTCTCCACGAGATGCGAGGCAGATGCTCGAGGCGTGATTCGGCACGTAAACGGTTCCAGATGGCTATGTACACCGTCACACCAATCGCCAAATCGAATTGTCAGCGAGTTGAGTTGGAGACGACGCACAGAGTGCGAAGAGTCGGCGGACTCACCTCGTAACGCTCGTCGTCCACCTAACGCACGGCTCAATCTCAACTCCACTTTTCACCTTCCCATCAAACGTGCGGGCCTTTGAGATATCGAAGACCGCGAGGATGTTGGCGATGTTCAGGAACAAACCGTTCTCAGCGAATCGGGCGCCTTTTCGTCATGGACGTTTGATTTAGAATTTTGCGCCGAGTAATACCAGTATGCAGAGCTCACCTGGACACACCCTCTTCCCAAAACCGAATACAAACTGAGTTGGGTCCGGTTGTGGGTTTTCCCCCAGATGCCGCTCTGGACTGAACTTTTCAGGATCGGGATACATCTCTTCGTCGTGCATGACCGCCCTGTCAATGTATGTATTCACTATTTAGCAACTTAATCCAGGAGAGGCTGCGGACACGGGGTCACATACCAGATGTTAGGGACAACCTTGGACCCTTTCGGGATCAAGTACCCTCCATACGTATCATCTTTTGTCACCGAATGCGGAATACCTATGCACGGCCGTTTAAACATCACATTTCGCCGCACAGCCGTTTAAAACACCACGCTACTCACCTAGCGGGGCAGGAGGACCCCACCTCAACACCTCCTTCATCACCGCAACAACATACGGCATCTCATTCCAATCACCCAACCTCACAAACCGGCCTGCCTCAGCTAGTACCCTGTCAACCTCCCCCTGCGCGCGCGCCTGGACAGCCGGGTAGAGCTGCATCACGAGGAAGAACGTCGAGAGCGCAGAGACGACGGTGTCCCCGCCTCCGACGTACAGCGCGGAACTGCACCATGTTATAATGTCTTCTTTCTCCGAGTCCGAGTCGAGGCTTAGGCCTGCACTTGGACTTGGGGAGAGGTAGGGTGTGGGCGAGGTAAGGAGCTTGGAGGTGAAGGAAGGCAAGTATGTGCCTGACGCCTGCGGCAGCTATTAGTGTGTGTGTTGGAGGGTAGGGGTAAAGGAGGTACTTGCGATTTGGTTCTTCGTCCATTGGAAGGGGGCCCTGCTCATCCTGTCCAACCTTTGCCCGACCTCCTTGGCGTGGCGCTTGAAGCCTGCACCGGGGAACCGGTCAGATACGAATCGCACTTGTTGCCATGATCGTGAAGGGTGTTATAAATAGATAGACGCAGATCAATGGAGATGGAGGACCGAGGGTGAAACGTCATTTGCACGGTGGGTCGGGAATGGGGTAAGCGCCGAGTTAATTAGGGGTTAAGGTTAAGGAATTTAACTTTAAACTTACAGATCGGGAAGAACTCGACGAGATATTTCCCGGGGACGAGTAAACTCGAGGATAGCGCGAAGGTCTCTTCGATGAGGCGTACAAAATGGTCGTCGTTCCCTCCAATCTGGAAGCCATACGCGAGCTTGAGAATAACTGCCACAGCCGACCTAGAATATTTATATTAGTTCAAGTTTTGAGTGTTATCAGCACAGTGCTGCGAGGCGTATTTGAAACATAAGCTACGATGTGTAAATCCAAACTCACCTCCTCACTTCAGCAAGAAAATCGTCTGGCCGCTTCACGAGCGCCTTTATGAGCATCCGACACTCCTCTTCCTGGATCGCACCCCACTCGCCCCCATTCCCACCCTTGCTACTCTTTCCTTGCTCAACAGTCGAGCCATTGACATTGGAGCAGCCCTCTCTCATCCCCTGGCCCAAGACCCGCCTATACATCTTAAACCGCCCCTCGGTCGACCGTATATTAAACACATTCCACTTCCTCCTCGCCAGCTCATTCGTCATCCAATTGACGGGCCTATCGCTATAAATGGACGATCGGGCGCTGAGTAGGTCCGTTATTGATTTGGACGTGTTGAGGACGATGGTGGTGTGGTGTTGGTAGTAGGGTGATAAGAGTTTCAGGGTTAGGGGGGATGGGAGGAGCGTGTAGCTGGTTATTGGGCCTGGGTACACGTTGCAGTGGATGGAATGATAGGGCACATATGTAGGTGTGAGTTGGTGTTTGAAAGGAAAGCAGGGGTGCATACCGTATGTCTTTCCCCATTCTCGAAAGGTTAACCATGGATTATGACGGAGTTTTGCAATATCGATTTCACTCTTCTTGGGTCCGGGCGGTAAAGGTGGCCTCTCTCTACCACCGTGGCCTAATAGTAGAATAGGGCCTCTCCATCGGCTCGCTGTGTTATACAGAAGGAATCTCAAGTTGCTGAGCGCGATATATGCAAAGAGTACCAAAGCGAGCTGAAAGAGAGTCGGAGAAGCTGTCAAGAACTCTCCATCGTTCGAGTCTAGGCTGGCCATGGTGATAGCGCTAAAGCCACAACTAACAGTCAACATCAGGGCAGGCTCAAGGGTGGGTAATGTCGTTGAAGCATGCCTACTTGCCTGCCGGCTTTTTATCACCCCAGGTGACCCGTTTCGGTGACGCAGGGAATCAAAGGCTAATTTAGAAAGGCCCATGGACTTAGGTGCGGTGGCGTCTAGCATCGCATCTGCACTCTGCTGTACTTCCAACACAACCCAGTCCGTGTCCGTCGAAGCTTCGGTGGTGGACGGTGGCGGATGGACGAGCGTCATCGTCGAATCTCTCCGAGAAGTAAGCACCTGTCGGACGCGGGTTATGAACTCGTCCGTGCAGCTCCACGCTACAAAATACCATCTTATGAAAAGCTTAGAACGCATTCCAAAGTAATATCATTGCGGTTATAGCAGGACTTGTAATATGGTGCACCTGTCTAGCCCATTGATAGCCAACTGATCCATGATTGAGTTTAGCCCTTTGGGACTTGCGTCTATTCATAGCGCAGTTTCCCTGAAAGGCTGCAAATAGGTCAGCTTGCCATCTTGATAACGATAAGAACTCGGGATAGGATACATAGTAGCTTCGAGATGCGCAAGAAACAGTGGTCCCTGGTGTACCTAGCCAAGAACCCAGTTCATCAAGATACACATCCCTCGTGGATTGGTGAACCAAAGAGAAAAGGGAACGGAAGGGAAGTTGGAATTCCCCAGTCGATACCATACTTATAATACATTTTATACAACACCCTTTAGATAAACCGCCGATCGTCATCGCTCTCCATACACATCCTTCGTCCATCGTAGTAATCCCAAAGATCAACACCCGAATTTAGTGGCTATAAAAATACACAACGAAAGCACTATTCCAGAAGCGTCCGCATTTATGCATATTCGTAGCCGGGAGGGTTATCGATAGGAACGCCTCCGACCATAGTGACGGTGCTTGCATTGGCAGGCATGGTGTAAGTAGCTGGAAGGAGAGGAAGTAGTAGTCAGCTTCGGTCATTCAACAGCATGCCCGATCAACAGCAAAACTTACGGAGCCCTTCCCCGTCCTCTGCTGCCTGACGCCTCATATAAATCGCCCTCTCCCTTGTCTTCTCCATCAGACTGACAAACTCGAACATGGCCCGGTCTCTGAACCTAATCTCGACGCTCGTGCCCTCAGTGAGATTGCCATCCGGCGAGGGCTTAAGTTCAAAACTGAGGTAGTTGCTCCCAAAGGTAGGCTGGTGAAAGTTGGTGCTGAGGATGGAGTGCAGCGGTGCGGACAGGGACTCGAAACTCGATCCTTGTTCCGTAACGAAGATAAACTAAAGCCCGTCGTTAGAACAAAGTAAATGAGTCATAGATAACGAATAGCACACGTACCCGCTGATCAGTCAACCAAACCCGTCCACTCGCCTTCAGCTTCTGGAAGCTTCCAGTCGAGACGTGTGCCCCTGGTGCACCGCTACTGCTGCCGCCCCCACTACTGCTGCTACTTGCAGCAGCATGAGCGCTCGACGAAGAGCTGCCCCCAACAGGCGGCTGCGGAGGTGGCTGCCATTCCGGTGGAATAGTAATCGTAACTTCCACACCAGAATCGATAGTCGTGATCGTCATCTCTCCCGGTAACGGAATGGGCGTTCGGTTCGGGTTAAGCATCGCCCAGTTCAACGCCATCTTTCCTTGCCTCTAGATGCTTCGTATAGATGGTTATTTGATAGTCGTTGAAGTCGCCTGATCGCCCTTGGTGAGCTATGGATGCTCTTGTCGTCGTCGCTGTAGTCGCTGTGGTCAACGTTGTGTCGCTGGTAGTCTCCGTTGGCCGTCACAATGCCAGTGGTGAAATGCCAGGAAAGAGGTAGAACAGGACTGTGAATCAAAAGCGAAGAATGCAGTGGTGCCGCGTAAGCTGGGTCAGTGGTGGTCGTTGCTCTGCAGAGCCTCAAAAGTTGATGGTCACATCACATCTAATCATCGTTTGTACCGCCACACATTAATGAGGAAGGCCAAGCCTCCTCGTCATTGGTCCGGCCTTTCGGCTGTATCCCCGGATTGTGGTCACGCCCATTAGTGATGCATTGCAAGCTCAAATGGTATGGCTACCTGGCGCAATGGTAGCGCGTTTGGCTTCGATGGCTTGACGTCTCCTAGGTACCAAGAGGTTGCAGGTTCGAGCCCTGCGGTGGTCATTTCTTTTGGTTATTTTTCCTACATATCCTTTTGCACACAAATTCCGAATTTACAAAGTAAAAAGCTGCATGTATTACAACACTGTGTATGGCACGTCGAGGCACCAAGGGAAATCGTTCAGCCATCTAGTACATAGATCGATAATAAGGATAAGATAAAAGCGCTACTATGCACTTATGAGCAGCATCAGTCATTTGCATTTATTCCCGCCACTGCCGAATCAGCAGCTCCCGTACCAATTTCAGTTGGCCTCGAGGTTGTGGATCCAAGCGATCATCGATGCCGTACGCTGAAATTCCCGACGAACCGGTATTTCGAGGGCCAGCATGCGAATAATCGACGAGCACGCCGCATCCATTCATCTGTCTTCCACCACTCATATTACGTCCCTTCACGTCAAGCTATGACACCGCAGACGACGGCAAACTCGCACCCTCCCCACCACCACCACCACCACCACCCCCATTCCCAACCGTCAACGGCGACTTCCTCACAGCCGTCTTCAAACTTGGAGCCAAAAGGGACGATGGCGAGGACGACGGGCCATTCTTCAACGCTCCATTCACACTCACGCTCACACTACTCCCCGGACTCGAATTCGCCGACGAGGTGGAATGGACCGAGGACGCGCCCACACTGCGGCCCCTCACCAACCCCGCATCCACGCTCCTGATAACCCGAGGTTCCAGGTGGTAGCCCGAGAGACCCATACCCGACATCGACGACGAGGCCGACGTTGATGACGAGGGTATTGGGATGGGCAGGGACCGCGACCTCTGCTCCCTCTCCCGTTCCCTCTCCCGCTGCCGATCCTTCTCCCGCTGGCCCAAAACCCCCACCCCAACCTCACTCACCACACTCCCATTCACATCCACAGTCTTCAGCCGCACCTCAGGCCTCAACGTCTCCTCGCTCGCCCTCGGTGACCTATCCCTCACCAAGGACACATTCGCATTATTCGTCGTCATCGATGTTGATGATGACGAGGAGGACGGGTAGGGGTAGGACGAAGGGGACGACGGTTTTGCTGGATACACCGAATTGAGATTCCTCTGCACGAACTGCGTATGTATCGAGGACGCCGTCGACCCAAACGACGAAGGCGCAGACCCCGCAAACGGTACCGACCCGCCCCCAAACCCAAACGCAGGTACAGGCACTTGGCCAACAGCCGACCCAACCGACGCGGGTTGGAGAATCGCCGACCCGACGCCCCATAGCCCCCTCACACCTGCAAGGGCAAGCGCAGGCATAGCCTGCCCAGGAACGACGACCCGCTCGTAATACAGCATAAACACCCCCGTGCCGTCCCTCAACACAGTCTCAATCCCACACTCCTCCACCGAGTCGTCGCTAATCCTCAACCAGCCCTTGCCAGTCCCAGGACCAGCCGCCGATCCGTCCACGTCATCTTCGAACACATATTCCGTTTCGTTTTGGTCTCCATTTGGAGTCTGAGAGGAGGATTTGGAGAGGGAGGGTGGCGGAGGCGCGTATTCAAGTTTGATA
The DNA here is from genome assembly GCA_004369085.1 of Coprinopsis marcescibilis. Lineage (NCBI taxonomy): Eukaryota > Fungi > Basidiomycota > Agaricomycetes > Agaricales > Psathyrellaceae > Coprinopsis > Coprinopsis marcescibilis. Next base: position 8,416 of record ML210434.1, on the reverse strand, counting down.
ATCGGGTTTTCGAGGGTCTGGTCTTCTTGCTCAACTTTGACCACTACCTTTTCCTCTTCCTCCCCTTTCTGGTCATCCCCTCCGTCGCCTTGCACCGAAGCATTCGCAGCTGCCAAAACAGCAGGATCGACCAGCACAGGCGGAGCGGGCCTCTTCTCTCCCCCGCCACCTCCCCCTCCAGCAGCAGCGGCAGTAGCGCCTTTCCAACCCCTCGGTTTCCTCCTATAGCAGATGTAATGTCCAAAGGAGTGGGCACCGTAATGGCACACGATCGCCGAGAGCCTGTATATCGTCCTGCCTGCTACTGAGCCATTCCCGGCAGCAGCACTGTCAACAGAACCAGGTATCGAACTAGCGGCGGGTGTGCCAGTCCGCGACCTCGACGGTGCAGGCGATGCTGTAGTAGACTGAGACTGCGACGCGGGTGGAGGAGGGGTGGATATCGACGCGGTGGGTACAGTTGAGAGGCTTCCGGAGGTGGTGTAGGGCGTGAGGTCGAGTACTTCGGGGAAGAGGACGCGACAGTTGTTTTTGCCTGCGTAGCTGCCGTAGTGGACGGAACGGTTGAGGTGCAGACATAGTACGGGCGGAGGCTGAATACAAACAAGGGTGTTAGTAACTTGCTTATCTGGCTGGAGGAGGTCTACTGGATCGGATGGGGGGAAGGGAGGGGGGCCCAATGGGGAACCGAAGAAAAGCAACGTAACGTACCCTGGCAACCATAGCCTGCTTGGTACTCGCTGGACTGAACACTTTCTCAATCCGCACGTCCTTCAAATCATCTTCGATGCGTCCTTGAGACAGTGCAGCTGCGACACGTCCTTCGTGCTTGCGCACCTCCTTCACCCGCTTCTTCTTGCTGTTGCTCGCTTTCGCCCCGGCACTGCTGATAGCTTCTTCCAGCAATTTGGTTTCTTGCTTTAGCCTGCTTTGCGTGGCGAGGAGAGAGCATTTGCGGCATATGCAATCTTTGAGGATCTCAAGACGGGTGTAGTCTTCGAGGCAGTCTTCCAGTCTGCAGTTGGCCTATTGCAAGCGGGAGATCATAAGTATACATAGATAACACCCTGCAAAACAAACACGCACCGCCATACGCGGAATTGACAGTTGCCAGTTATCAAACGCAAAATGCATGACAGCTTCTGTATACCCACAGATCACACAGCTGCGCCTGTTCGCGGTGAGGCCCTCGAACACCGTCTTGCCGATTTCCTTGGACATCAGGAGTTGTGTTGTTGTGTTCGTTCCGCCGTTGGCCAATGACGACGTGGATGCGGAGGACATGTTGCTCGCGAACAGCCCGAAACCACGGTCCCGCAGTCCTTCCTTGTCGACGGCTGCAAGCTCATTCTTGAGGCATTCTGACACGACTTGGAAAAGCTCTTGGGCGTCTTGGTGTTCGCGGCTGTAGAAGAGGCTGTTGGTCCGCCCTTCTGTTTGTGCGCTGAGGACTTTGATTATTTCGAGGGGCTTGAGGGCGGTGTAGGATGAGCGGGGGGTGTTGAGGTCTGTGTAAAGACATATGTTATTGGTATTGGCGAGTTTAAAAGGCGGCTGTGTACTGACCTTGGAAGAGATCTTTGAGAGCGTCGATGACGGGTGTTGGGACGTCCAACGCCTCTGCTTTGGCGTGGATTGCGTCTATGTGTGGTTGTAGATAAGATAGAGAGGCTAATGCCTGTACCTTTGATTTAGTATTGAACCAGGTAAACAAATGAATAGGCCCACCTGCAGTGTAGAGTTCATGAAACAGTATGTCCCCGAGATATTGACTAGGCCCGGAAAGTATCCATCTTCAGAATCAGAGTCAGAATCACCGTCTTTTTCTGAATACAAAGTACCATGAGTTGAACTGATACGATAATAGTGTTTGTAGTAATAGAACGCACCAGGGTCAGCAGTCCCGTTCATTGCTGACAGCTGTTCAGCTCTAGTCCGAATTGGCCCAGCCTTCTCGCTGCTGTTCTTCCCAGTCTTTCTCTTACTTTTCGGACTCTTCTCCTTTCCACTGCCCCCACTAGACCCCCAAAACCACGGCAGATAATTCTCCAAACCCATGATCAGGCCAAACCCCAAAGCAAACAATGCGCTCAACCCCGAGCTTCGTCTTGCAGTCTTGACGCCAAGCAACACAAGCGCAGGGACAACGAGCAAGACGAGAAGAGGCGCAACTTGCTTAAAAAGATCGCTAGTGACGAATTCGATGACCCAGAGGCGGAATTCGTCTGGAAGGTGCATGGGTGCACTACAAGGCTTTGCTCGCTCCCTTGCACTGTCGACGTTGGCTGCCCGGGCCCCGGTGCGCCGGTCCATTAGCCTCCGGAGGTCATGTGCATGAGGCGGATCGGCCGGGGCCTGAGAAAGCCTCCGCCGACATGATCCGTATGGCTACCTGGCGCAATGGTAGCGCGTTTGGCTTCGATGGCTTGACGGCTCCGGTTACCAAGAGGTTGCAGGTTCGAGCCCTGCGGTGGTCATTTTTGGTTATTTTTGCCTCGTTCCGAAGACTGAAAGTACTTGCACTGACAATAGACTACTAAGTTCTTTCTCTCTGACCCGTAGGTCTCATGGGTCGAGCGTGCTAGGCAGGGACATCGTGTTCGTCAATGCCTTGGACCAGAAAACTCAGATGGATGCTACGTTGCCTCTAAGGAGCCCCATGAAAATGTGAAAGTTGATTCTCTGCATCCTTGGAGCCCGAAGAGTATAGGCTTACATAGAAAAAGTAGCGCCCGCAGTTGATCCCCTTTCCAAGATGGATCACTGCGGGCGCAGTCCAAACGAGGCCAGAGTGAATTGAACGCTTGGCTTTCACTTGGGTGATACTGACTCCCATCATCTCTTGCGAAGGTCTGTGGTTCTCAACAGTATTATGGGTGCAAGCCTCTCGAACTTGGTCTGTTCGCCTTGATAACATCAGAATAACTGTCAGCGAGGCTAACGTATTGACGGTACACCGCCAAATTGTGTCCACACAAACCAGCGTAAGACTCGCTCGGGCTTCCATTTCTCAGTCGTGTCACTGATCCATCTGCTGGATGCATAGCTGGAACCAACAGTGTGCCTCAAGATCAAGGGCATGGTGGCACTCAAGTACTCGCAGGAGCCCAAGGAGTGCAAATGCAAGACTGCAACACCACAGTAATCGGTGGAAACAGCACTGTCATCAATAACTATTACAATAATGTCCCTCTCGACCATCTATCCAAGATTGTAATCGAAGGTAAGCGGTATGTCTTGGTGGACAGCACCCATCTATTGATACTTTCTGAAACAGAGATCCCGGTGATCGCAAGGTGGCTCACGACAACCAACTACTTAAAAATCCACAGAGACGTACTGAGGAAACGAACTCCCAATACGCTGCGCTGGTTCTTTGTTATCCCCGAATTCGAGGCTTGGCTTAACAGTGAAGGTGGAATCCTATGGGGAACTGGAATACGTGCGTCCGTGTCTGGTTACGCCTAGGTGTGAAATTGAGCCTGAATCCTCTCTACAGCCGGAGCAGGAAAGACAGTTCTCTCGTAAGTATACCATCGTCGATGGAGTCAGCCATCTGTCACTCGGATGGTGTATCTGACTAGGCCGTCATCGCAGATCAGCAATCATCGACTTTCTCCTTAAAATGGAGCAGCAGAGTCAGAAGAGGATATGCGTTCTTTTCATGTACTGTCGATACACGGAGCCCATCCCAGTCAAGGACATCCTCGCAGCCCTCGTGAAGCAGCTCCTAGAGCGCTACTCGTCCTTGGTGTGGCAGTTTATAAAGCCTTTCTACGACCACCACCAAGAATCCGGAACGTCGCCCTCGCAGCAAGATCTCCTGGACCTACTGCAGCAGATCTCCAACTCTGGTGTATTTTCGATGAGCTACTACGTCATTGACGGTCTTGACGAGGCCCCGGGGGATGTGCAGATCGATATCATTTCAGCTTTCAACTCGATGGGGATCAACTTCTGCCTTACATCGCGCCCCATAGATTCATTGAAGGAATACGTCCCTCGCGCGGTATACGTCAATATTGTCGTCAAGAACCCCGATGTCCTCCTTTTGATCGAGCAACGTGTCGAGCGCATGCCTGCGCTACGCAGGCTTTTGAAGGACCCCGCCGTCAAGCAAGAAGTCGTCTCCGCAATCCTCAGCAAGTCATCCGGGATGTAAGCCTAAGCATTGTCCATAACGTTCGAAGCACCAAAGCTTACGCCTGACTTTGCAGGTTCCTCCTCGTATCTCTGCAACTCGACGCCGTTCGTGATTGTCTATCTGTCAAGGACCTCAGGGATGCCCTTGCCACGCTTCCGAATGGCGTGAAGGACATGTACGCAGCTACGATAGCTCGTATATCAAGCCAAGCAAATGCGCATCTCGCAAGAAGGGTGCTGCTGTGGGTGACGCATGCTCAGAGACCACTTTTGGCCCAGGAGCTGCGTTACGCCATAGCCACTTGCCCACAAACCCGCAAATTCGAGGCTGAGCGCTTGGTCGATGAAGACTTTCTCCTTTCGCTTTCATGTGGCTTGGTCATTCTGGACCCAGAGAGTAGGCAAGTCCGCCTTATCCGTGAGTTTTGGCTGAAGTATTATCGTTCTATCCAAAGAACTGACCAGCTATGTGGGCTACCTTCAAAGACTATACCGCGTGGGATTACCTCTCCCAGTACATATCGACGTACTGTGCAGACCCGGACGCCGAAATCGCATCAACATGTGCAGCCCGTCTCCTCCAATGTGGTTTCCACAACTTCGAGCCCAAAAACATGCCCTCAGTCGAAGCGCACTTCCAAGCTTACCCAATGCTGGAGTACGCCAACGTCTACATGGAGGCCCATACACCCCTCTGCCACTCCACACCGCCTCTCGTCCTGTCCTTTATCGAGCAGTGCAAAAGCTATCCGTTGCAAGAGGATAGTTGGAAAAGACGCTGGGACTACCTCGATCGATTGCACGTCGCCATCATGTATGATGCCAGCCACTTGTTGGAGAGGTATATTGCGGAGAGTGAGGATGTCAACCGGCCGACAATTCTGGGCACCAGACCTTTGATGCTTGCTGCAAGATTCGGTCGGGCAAACTCCACCAAGGTTCTCCTCGGAGTGGACAGCATCAGGCAAGCAGTAAACGCCGCTGATATCAACGGACGAACCGCTCTCATGAAAGCGTCGGTCAGAGGTCACGACCTCGTCGTCAAAGCGCTGCTCGAGGTTCCGGGGATTGACGTTAACCTGGCAGACTCTATTGGGATTACTGCTCTGTTGGATGCCAGTTTGTTCGGGAAGGCGGAAGCAGTCGCCGTGCTGTTAGGTGCTCGAGGAATAGATGTCAATAAAGAGCAACCAGAATCGGGTGTAACGCCGTTAATACTGGCGTCGTGGCAGGGCTATGAGGACGTTGTGCGGGTGCTGCTCCAGTCGGAGGACGTGGATATGGATCATGCTGACTTGAATGGGAGAACGGCGTACGCATTAGCGTGGCAGAGGCGACACCATGGGGTCGTCAAGTTGTTTGCCGACAGGGTGTGTCGTGGTTGATATGTTTCTGTGTGCCTTATTGTACATAATATGTCCAATTGGTTTCATTTCATGGGTTGCTCTGCACGCAGTGTACAGTGCTAAGGCCTATTCAGATTTTTTTTCTTTCGGGAGGGGTTGAAGCTTAGGCTTGGATAGTAGACTTTCACAGACCCGGGCCTTGAGTGGCTTGTCAGAGCGCCACCTGACGGCCACAGTGTGGAACGGTTGTAAAGTGAGCGCTTAGAAAAGGGTGATGATATCATCGTCGAACATCGTGTCGTGCCAGTTTTTTACTCTGGCAGGGAGCGCCCGGATCGCATCAGCTCCTCTGAAAAAGCGGAGAAAATGGGGAATAGATCTAGGGTAGGCCCTTTATGCTTTCTTCTTTTTTGCGGCTGCCATGTGCCATCCCACAACTCCGGATATCTGGGTCTGAAATTACCGGTGGAATTACTTGAGAACCGCAGATCGTTGGCGTAGATTTCGGATTCAAAAACTCCTCGAAGAAGCCTTTTCAAAGGCCCTTACTGTTGCTATCTACGACAAGAGTCACTGTCGACTCGAAGTAAGCGTACATAGGTGCCCCCCAAGTTATTCGCACAATTCGCACAATTTGAAAGGAGAGAAACACATACTTTGAGATATTTGGGATGCGGGCTCGGATATCCTTTGCTTCTGCTCAATCAGGCAGAGGCAGCCCAACGCATGCCGCTCCACAACATCGATGTTCCAGATAGATCAAATCCTAGCGCCAAGAACTAAGATATGACACCTCTCTTCCGTGGTTAACGCCCTCTTTGCATTATACCCAACACCCAACCTTTCTAATATTTCCCGGCACCAATGAACCTCTAAGAAAGGATTCTGTACTTGGAGTCCCATGAGGGTATCCAGGTCGACAAAACATAGAGGCGATTCTGTGCGGCGACTTATGCAAGTCCATGAATTGTGATCCACTCCATCGCGCTTCTTCGATTTTCGTGGTGGATCCTATTTGCTTTCGGTTCTGCATAGTTCGCCGTACAGATATTTGCCTCTGGCTTCGCCCCCTCGGGCCACTTCAACTTTCCGCCTGACGTTGCCTGTGTGACTCAGGGTAACACTGGCAAAGCCAGGCGGCATCATGTCGCATCGTCGGCCTTCGCAAATGTTTAATTATTCCCAGTTTCTGTTCTCAATCTTGCTTTGTTGTATTTGCCTTTTATACAATGTAACCTTCTCTGTGCTCAAAGTCATGCCAGCCCAGCGCTTAAGATTCAAGCACACCTTCACCTCTTAACAAAAGAGTGAACCGCTATTTTCGGTATCTCTTTGGTATTCCGGATTTGGAAAATCCGATGATGCGCCCATTTCAGGTGCTACCTTTGGTCACGTATCGTGTACGCCGACTGTATTCGAACAGGCTGTCTCAGAGCAAGCTATCGAGCACAGGCACTTTGAGGCCATGATTTGCCTCGACTCAGACTCCCCAGAGCTAGACCTGTCCAACAAGACTTCCCTTGCCATGTGTCACAGACTTCAGCAAGCCAGTTCGAATGCCACTGGTACTAACACGATCATCTACGCGCCGAAATTCGAGCTAGCGACTGCAAGGAAGATCTCTTTACGCTGTCTTCTTCTCTGCATGTCTACACGGGACGTGGGATAGTCAGGAGGGTTCTTGATCATCATTATCTCCCAAACAGCCGGGATTCCTGGCCAGTGGCCACTAGTATGAAGCGACAAACCTCCTTGACACGACCCAGCTGACATGTCAGGTAGTAGTAGAGGAACAAAAACTTTTTCATTCCTACAAATTGCCCCTGAGAGAGCTCGTTTCTACCTTTCAGGGTTCACAAGCCTCATGGTGCGCGATAATTTGTTCTCCGAATGTATCTGAAACTCCATTCTGATGAATGTGTGTACAAGATGCGGACGTCGAATGACGAATACTGTTTTAATTGGGTTGACGTCTGGTGCTGAATATCTGGGGCACAGATCCCTTACAAGGTCAACTCGAGTCTACAGTCCTCCACGCCCAGATGTGAGAAGGGTACAAGTGTCAGCTCGATTTGGCTGATAAGGATGATCCATGGAGCTACATCCGTGGTGAAAGGTACACTGCTTCCTGTGGGCAATTGTAGCCAGGGATGAGGTCTCAATCCAACGTATGTGCTATTCTGTATCAAAGATGTTGCCCGAGCAATCCCTCAGACGCCTTCCTGGCACGATGGCTTGTGGGTAAGTACGCTCATAGCCGAGGTGGCGACAGATTACTGTGGTAAAGCTCTGTCAGGACACTCAAGGGACGGTATCGAGATGACCGGTGACTAACTCGCTGAAGTTGGGTATATCTTCAATGTTATAGGGGCCATTTCTGATGAAATCAGCGTTATTTGAGTTTTTACGGGTTTGAAGTTGCTCAGCTACGGATCCCAAAACATTCCCAGAAATTATCATCGATTCATTGAAGGCAGAAAAAGTGACTAAAGTGGTTTGAAAAATAAATAAAGATGTAGATGTTTATGGAGGAATCAAGCCGAGACCTCAGACCGAGTCCAAGGTATCCCCATATCCTTTTTCTTCTTCTTTTTTTTGTTAAAAGAGAAGTAAAGCGTAAGCCCAAAGCCGAGGCGGTAACCAGAGAAGTCCAAAACTTAACAGACACATGTACCAAAGAGTCATTGAAGAAACGGGTCATATAACGTTGTTACATGTACTTGGTAATTTACCATTGGAAATAATTATTTCGCTCGAAATATCCACAGCAGGAATACACCGCCAAAAGCCCAAAGTGCAGGGAAAATGCAAGTTGTCGCCTGTTTTCGATCCGTATCTCAACGTCTGATCCCCGTGTGTGCACGGTGGGTCCACGATTTCTGTTGCCATGATGGTGATGGCCAGCGCGTCACCTTCCTAACACAATT